>PVKS010000432.1:143261-198743 GCA_004027875.1 Aplodontia rufa
AACAATGGACATTAATGCAGAGAGATTTAAAGAATCTTTATTAGAGGTAAAGGTAGAGGTAAATGGAAGCACTTTTCTTAGAAAAGAGAGAAGGACAGTGAAAGAGAGAGAGAATCAATTTTTATTGAGTTTTTCACATGGCTTTCGTTGCTCTGACACTTAGTTATGTAAGTGGGTGCTGGGGTTTAAACCCATGTACTTGAGCATGCTGTGCAAGCACTGTAATTGCCAAGTCACCTCTCCAGCCCAAAGGGAGGCACTGTGTAATGATAAATGTTTCCATCACCAGGAAGATGTAATAATTAAAAATTAGATGGTCACATAATTCATTTGAAAATAAATAACATGACTGAAAAGAAATATACAAATTGAAGTCCAATGCAGTGGTGCATGCCTGTAATCCCAGCTGAGATTACTGACTACAAAATTATTCATTTACAAATCAAAAACAAAGGGAAAAACAGGAAATCTTAATATATTTGGAGATAAGCAAATACTTCTAAATAACTCAGCAATTGAGTAAGAAATCATATCGTGAATTATATAGCGTCTGGAACTGAAAATACAATGTTCAAACATCAAGCCTTTTGTGTTGCACTTTAAAGTATCCTTAGAAACTGATAGCTTAGGAAATAAAATATAAAAAATATATAAAATAGAAGAGAGCACTAGCCAAAGTGATAAACACCTGAGATCCCAGTAACTCAGGAGGCTGAGGCAGGAGGAGCCCATGTTTGTGGGCAGGATGGGTAGCTCAGTGAGATTCTCAGCAACTTAGCAAGTTCCTGAATCTAAATAAAAAAAGATAAAATGAATTAAAAAAGAGGACCGGGGACATTGGGGACATAGTTCAGTGGTAAAATGCCTCTGGATTCAATGATTAGCACTAAAAATGAAAAAAAGGAAAAAACCAATATAACTCATTACATATAATCCAACCACATCATAGAGATTTGAAGACACATAATTGGGAATATTAAAGAGAGGTCAAAGACAACATAAAGATCTTACTGAAAACTTCATACTTATTAATGTTTAGATGAGATGAACTCATTTGAAGGAAAGACAGCACACAATGTTCAGCATCATGAATCATGTACTTTTTTAAAGATACAATTTGAAATCTTCATATGCACACACATACACATATAGAGGTACCAGTCCTTTACTAGCAAATTCTACCAATTATTTTAGGAAGAATAAATTCTAGTTCTTATAGAAACTCTTCCAGATAGAAACTTACTTAGCTCATATTTCGAGCACAGCATAACCTCGGTTCTAAAACAGAAAACTTTACAAGAAAGGAAAATAATAGACCAATCCTGTCATGAGCATAGATAGTAAAGCTCTAAATAAAATATTAGTAAGCCAAATTTTTTCATCGAAAAAAATACTTCAAAACTAAGTTTCATTTGTTTCAGAGTTCAATGTTGGTTTTGCAACATGAAACGAAGTAGTTTATCACAACTTTCCTAACAAAAAAAGGAAAATTGTGTGATTACTAGATGCAGAAGAAATGTTTGCTATAATTCAAAACCAGTTATATTTGAAATTCACATACTAGAAAAATAAGAGAATTTTAATTGAATAAAATGTAGCTTACATAAAACTTGGAGCAAGAATTGTATTTAATGCCTAAAACCTAGGAAACATTTCCTTGGTGGTGAGAAAATAGAAGGCTGTATGCTACTGTCACTTAAATTTTCAATATTGCAGAAAAGGAAATCAAATGTATAATTCTTGGGAAAGAAGAATTTAAAATGTAAAAACAGAATCAACAACAAAACACCATAATGTCACTCTACAACCACAAACTTGGCAGAATTTTAAAGCTGAAAGCATCAAGCATTGCTGAACGTGGCATAAAAAGCTCTCATGAGTTAATGATGGGGATGTGACATGGTAATGGCTACTTTGGAGAGCAGCTTGATACAATCTGGAAGATGCTGAGAACATGCATATTATATGATCTAACAATTCTGTTTCTATGCATGCGTAAGAACACAAGGAAAAGTGAACCAGAATATTCACAGCAAATCTGGTTTCCAAACTGGACACACCCAAATGTCCATCAACATTAGAATAGATAAACAAACTATTAATTATTTATCCCCAAAATGATAGGCCTCAATATATACAAAAACATGCAAAAAGAAAAAAAACAAACTTCAGCACGTTGGGTTAAAGAAGCCACATAAGAAATTCTGTATGATTCCATTTATATAAATGTTAAGCACAAAAAAATTAGACCACCCTGTTTTGAGATCTACAACTAGATAGTAAAATTAGAAAAAAAGCCAAAAAGAAAAAAAGAAAAAGTGAGAATTTCAGACTAGTTAGTAGCATGGTTACAAAGAGGATAGAGGCATGTTAAAATCCAGAAGAAGTATCCAGGGGGCTTCTGATTGTGGGCCACACATTGGTTCTTGAAGTTAACAGGGTCATAGATGTTTATTTTGTAATTTGTTGGATTGTATATTTGTCTTTTGGATTTTTTGTATGTTTATTATGTATTGTGATTTTTAATGATAAGGCAGTGCAGAGAGACAATGGAAGTAAAATGAATAAAAACAGTAAAGAAAAAAATCAGTCTCAACATTAGAGGATGATATATGATTATATATGTAGAGAATTTATAATCTGCAAATTATCTAGCATGGAATGGCTGGATGTGAAGATGAAGAGGTAAGCATACATCAAATACAACTGGAATTTCATTGAAGGGATTTCAATAACAGAGTGACTTGGTCAAATTTGGATTTAGCAGGGAACTACATTTTGAGGGGCAGGCAGGGTGTGCTAGGGGTTGAACCCAAGGTTGCTCTACCCCTGAGTTGCAGTCCTAGCCTTTTTTACTTTATTTTTTAATTTTGAGACAGAGTCTCCCTAAGTTGCTGAGGTTGGTCTCAAACTTGAGATCCTCCTGCCTCAGCCTCCTGAGTCACTGGTAGTACAGGGGTGAGCCACTGTGCTGGGCAAAACCACTGTTCTTAAACTAGGCTTCAAAGCATTAAGACTTTACCCTATAAGTGATGTTAGATGCTAATTATTAGATATTAGAAACTGATGCTTCTAGTTTCTCTCTGGTTTTAGACCCCAGTATGGTACACTTTTCCACTGGATGACCTAATTATCTGTGAGTTGATTTTACTAGAATATAGCCCTCCATAAATATCATATTACCTTGAACAAAAATTTTTTTGTTCAACATTGTAATATAAGCTTTAGAAAACTGCTGGGGATATATGTGTAACTTTCCCTTTTCAACACACAAATATAATTAGCATGGATGTTGTGTCTACCTATCTAATATGAAGTGATGACTTTAGATTAATACCTTTGTTAGAATTCAGACTGAATGTAATTTTTGCATAAAAAGTAACTGAACAATCAAGAAAAATAAACAAACAAAAACACAATTTAAATGAGATTTTATTATCTCATTTAATTATCTAGAAAATGACTTTTATTCTTCATTTAATATTGCCTATATAGATGCATATTTGATTGATCATGAAATGGTTTTGAGTATGCTTCTAAGTACCCTCATCAAGCAAATGACTTCAAACCATTTATTTCCAAGCTATCATTTTAGCATCACTCTTGTGTTTTCTAAAAAAGAGAAGCGTGAAAATTCATAGTAATTCAAAGCCTCATAATGTTTACAACAAACAAACACACTAAATATTACTAGAATGTTAATCCAATAGTAAAGATGTGATCTGAAATAAAAGCAACATAAGAAGTACTAAAATTAGCATGACGATATTGTCTTTGAATTCTCCATGTAGCAAAACACACTTAGAAAGTGTAGTCAAAATATTTAAGAAGAATACTTTTTGCATTTGGAACCTCATCTGTAAAGTTGCAGAGTTATAATCTGTACTTTTTTTTCCTTTTAATTTATGAGAGAAGGTTAGAAATAGTGGAAGGAAAAGAGAGGCTGACTAATCCAATTAAGCTTTTTAAAAAGAATTATAAGTAACCTACAAAAGCGTACATTTTTTGCCTAGTATTATTTAAAATTCTCATGCACATAAACATAGAGTCATACCTACTTGAGGTATTGTATGCAATGGTGTTATATTTGTTCCATCTCATATGTGGTCCTTTAAATCAGCAGGCTTCCGAAGAGACTTAAATTGAAGGGTAGAGTTTTATAATTCTTAAGATGCATTTGCTGGGGCTGGGGTGATGGCTGGGCGATTACCGTGCTTGCCCAGCATTCCCGAGTACACAATTTCAAACCCCAGCACCACGTACACACTGAAGTCTCGGAGCAATGAAGGCTGCATGAAAAGCTAAAATAAAAATCGTTTCTCTCTTTCTTTCTCTCTCACTGTCCCTCTGTCTCTTAAAAAAAATGCATTTGCTGATTGTGTAAAGAAATACCCAACAGATTCCACCCAGCTCCATGCCACCTACGTGTTTCTGGAGATCAGTGACTGTTCTAGGTTAGGGCTCCAGAGCAAGAAACTGAAACCTGTAGACTTAGGTCCAGGAGTGTTGTGGGCTCCAGTGATCACTTCCCATTTCGTTTTCAGGGGTTTGTAATAGTGGGTGGGGGTCAATCTCCACCTAGCTGGTGCTAGGCAGGTAGGCAGGCAGGCCAGGCCTGGTATAATTTACACACCTGTTCACCCTGACCGAGCTTCTCCGTGATTCCAGTCCTGGCGTGGTGAAGTTCACACGCAGCAAGGTCATCCTAGTGGATCCTCAACGCACCAGCTCAGGTTCACTGTCAGGCTGCAGTGCCGGTCTCCAGCTATCACTGGCTCACAGGACAGCTGCATTTCTCGTTAATGGCATTTGCTGGCGATCGTGGCTTCTACAGGTTTGCATAACTCTTGTGTCTTCATCATTCTAAAACCGAGGCGCAGGAAGCAGACCCTGATCTTGATTTATCCATTTGATGGCAAAGCATACAGACGCTTGTAATCCCCGAAGGGGCAAATGTGCTTGCAGTTCCTTGGCCAGTGCAAGTGCAAAGGCCTGACCTGACGGAGTGGAGGTGTAGATGCTGCCCACACAGAACCTCTGGACGCCCTGGCAACCTGAGAGCACCCAAGGCTTCTCCCTGGGCAGGTGCACAGCTGGATGGCCTTCAATGCTGGGATTCATAGTGCTATTCTTCGCGCTCTCTGCTTGTTCTGGACAGGCACAGTGCCCAAGGTTGGTCTAGCTCTGAACTAACTCCTACCTTTCACTTAAGCATTTCATCAGTGACTACTGTGTAAAATATTCACTAGCTATATATCAAATCATTGTTTAAGAATCAGATGATTGTTTAACTAGTGGAACTAATTTTGATTCCAGATCATTTGTTGTAGAACTTATGGACCAACTTTACCCTTGAGGACGAAGCTTGCAGCATCGTTTTCATCAAGTTACCTTTGCAAACACTGAGGGTGGAAATTGCAAGATTCTCACTCAACCACCTAGGAGGAAGGGCTTACCTCCACTGCTTTTCTGGAAGGTACTTCTCTACTAACATACTCTGGGAGAAGGACTAGTCAGGGTATACATCCTATACCCAATAGCTCTTTTAAAAGTTTTCTTGATCAGGAGGTAAATTCTGATCCAAGAGACATTTGCAGATTTGCAGTGTTATAGAAAACCTTTGAGAGTGAAGCTAAATCCCCAGTGTAACTTAAATTAGGCAATTGTGTTTATCACCAATTTTTGTCTTTTTTTCTAAAATTTTAATTTTTTTATAGTTTAGATTTTATTTATTTATTTATTTATTAAAGAGAGAGGGACAGTGAGAGAGACAAAGAGAGTAACAACTTTATTTAGTTTTTCACATGGCCTTCATTGCTCCAACACTTAGTTATGTACATACATGGTGCTGGGGTTTGAACCTGGGTCCTCATGCTTGCCAGGCAAGGCCAAAACCGCTGAACCACCGCTCCAGACCCTATAGTTTAGATTTTAGATGCAATAGAAATAACCTATTATCAGATCAGGGGGCTGATACAGGAGGATTGCAAGTTTAAGGCCAGCCTCAGCAATTTAGCAAAGTCCTGAACAATCTAATAAGATTTTGCCTTAAAATAACAAAATAAAATGAATAAAAAAAGGCCAAGGGATGTGGCTCAGTAAAGGAAAGTAATTATTCATTTTATAGCTATTAATAACTTCACCTTCTTGTTCTATTAGTTTAGATTTATCTTTCTGTAGTGGTTTTCATGAGGTGTAGAATCTAAAAATTACATGGTGCTCTTTTGTGTAAGATTGGGTATTGTCACATAATTATGCATATAATATTGACTATTTTCTTTCAGAAGCCATTCACTGATATTCTACAAATGACTACATGAAAGTTTGAAAGCAAATAAGAACCCCATCAATAAAACATAACATTGAAGATTCAATGATGAGCAAAAGAAATTTTGCTTTCCTGGAACATAAAGAAGATCAAGGAAGTCAATCATTTTAAAGTGACTACAAACCAAAAATATGTTAAATGTTTTGATAAATTTTCTGAAGGAAAGAAACAGTTCATTAAGGATATGTAATGAAGAAATATACAGGGTAGATTGTCAAAGTGATTTTTCTTAGAGAGAGTCTCAGGTGAAGGTTCTAGAGAATGAGTCAGAGCTAAGCAATGTGTAGGGTTAGGGTTAGGAGGGCATAGGCCATAGCAAGTGCAAAGGCCCTGTGCTTGGTGCCTGAGTGATGTACTCTAAGAACTAGAAGGTCAGGATTGGTGAAGAACTGCTTGTGAGAAGTAGAGAATTTCACATGAAGGTGGAAGGATCGTCCATAGCCAGCACAGTCAGAGACTAGAGCTTGTGTCGAGGATTGTGGCCTCCATCTAGGTTCAAGGGGCAACCACTGAAGGACTTTATGTAGGGATATAATCAGGCCCCATTTAAATTGTTAGATTTTCTTCAACTTAACAGTAGAACAACACTGAAGGCTGGTGGCAGGGGCCAAGTAGATGAAGAGATACAGGTCAGGAGGCTACCATGGTAGCTCACGTAGGTCTAGAGGGTGAAAAGTGGGTATGGAGAAGAGTGATGGGTTAAGAGAGATTCAAGGAGAATGCAGATATGATGCCTGTTCTGGACTCCTTCAGATGAAGGGTGCTCCCATTTTGTGATGTATGGGACATGAAAGGACAGTCAGATTCTATACCACATTGAAGATTTCAAACTTTCTCAGAAATGGTGAACTTGAGGATTTATTAAGACACCCAAGACCAAAAGAAGACTTAACTAGTTGATGTGAGTATCTACAAATCATCAACCACAGAGGAGCCACAGAGGCGGGAAGGGTAAGAGGCAGGCCGGAAAGCGAGAGGTCTGGGAGCCACGTGGAGAGGTCGTTGGGAGAAGGAGAGTAGAGAGCTCAAGAGTGTCGACCGCCACATAGAGATGGAGTGTTCTGAGGATCAGTGATGTCACTGCGTTGAGCCAATGACTTTAAAGCCGTGGATTTGACCAGAGTAGTTTGGAATGGTAAACAGCATACAAGACAGATTGGAGTGAATCAAGAGTGAAGGTAGGTAAGGAAATGGGAAAAAAAAAGTTAGAGGAGTAGATCAAGAGATAAGTCTTATTCTTTTAAATGGTATGAGAGTCCTGAGTGCATTTAAACACTTATGGAATAATTTATCTAATTGTTATTAAGAGGGAGCAAGGGGATGCTGGACCATAGCAGCCAGTTACTTCCAGAATGGGAAGCATGCATCCCAGAGAGTGATGAAGGTCTGTTGGAAGCTAGTTTACATCTGCAACTGTAAATATGAATTCATGTGTGTCTTCAAATTTATTTTTACACTACAGATGAAAATTCTCATTATTGAGAGACTACATTAAATGAGGCTTCTAAGGAATCTGGAGGGAGAAAAAACTTTTTCCAAACACTTTGTTATGGCAGCTGAATATATCAAAATAAGCCATCTACAGTAAATTAATAAAAATTCAGTTCCTTTCTCTTCTATTTTGTTTGTTCAAATTCTTTCCAAAATATTAATGAAAATGACCTCGCCTAATTTGTCTACATCCTGAAACCTGATCCTGTAATCAAAGGCTTTTCTAAGTAAGCGGATTTCACTTTTACTTTGCTAATAGAGCAATGAAGTGTGTGTAAGAAGTAATTATTGGTGTTCAACTTTGTGGACCATGAAAGGAGAGAGTAATTATTATTTATGTTATTTGCTTTTATTTATTTTTAAAATTAATTTTTAACTTGTACATAAGAAGTATACTTATTTGTGGGTTACCATGTGGTGTTCCCATGGAGATGGGCACTGTATAATGTTCAAATCACAGCGCACGTAGCTATCTCCTCAAACATTCATCATGTCTGCAAATCATCACTTACGTTCCAAGCGCCCTCTTAGGCCCTCTTCATTTTCTTACTATTAGTCTCTTAATTCCCCTTGTGAAGTGACACATGTCTTTTCCTTCACTAGAGCAATACCAAAATTGTGAAACTCAGCACTTGTTTAGCTCTTCCTTTTGAGGGTCAAAAATATTTTAGAATGAAATGGGGAAAAAAACCAGCTAAATAAAAATACCACCTTGAAATCACTTATATGAATATCATCACTCTTCTTTTTTTTTTGTTCTTTTGTCTTATCTCTTGCTGTCTTACAAACATGCAATGACTTTATTAAAGAATTTTCACCCTCTAAGATGTGTGACATTCTTAGTAGAAAATTTTTTCATTCTTAGATACTATTTGGTCTTGTGTAGTTTTGGGTGAGATTTTCACTTCATCTAAATTATGGTTTTCCATGCAGATCTTATGTACTGCTGCTGTACAGCCATTGTGGAGAAGGATATGGATGTTTCTCCAAAAACCGGAAATAGATATGCCATATGGGTCTGCAATTCCACTTGTGGGAATGAAGTAAGTATATCAGAAAGATACCTGCACTTCCATGTTTATTCCAGAGCTATTTACAAGAGGAAAGATTTGAAATAAACCTAGGTGCTCATCTACTGGTGAATAGATAAAGAAAATATGGAATACCTGCACAATGGAATATTACTCAGCCATGAAAAAATAAAATCCTATAATTTGGGGCAAGATGGATGAAATTAAAGGACATAAAATAAGGCACAGAAAGAAAAATAATGCATGTTCTCTTTAATAGTAGAAGCTTTAGAACGTTGGTCTCAAAGTGGAAAAGAATATAATGGTAATTACTAGAGAATAGGGGAAGATTGGGTAATGGCACAAAACATGTAGATAGTAGAAATGAGTCTTACTCTATTACAGTACAGTGAGTGGGTGATATAGTTTATGATAGGCTATTATGTATCTTATGAAGACCTATGTGAGAAAAACTTTAAGTATTTGAACATAAAGAAATGATAAGGAGATGGAAATGCTAATAACCATGATTTGATCAGTGTATATTGTAGAATATATGTATTGAAATATCACACTGTACCCTATAAATATTTTCAGTTATTATGTGTTAATTAAAAATACATTTTGAACAAGAAAACTATGTTACTCTGATTAACTGATAGCTGGCTATGCCTCAAATATGCATCCTCCACTTTGAACCATATTTTAGAGTAGATAGACAAAAATATATGTAATAAATATAATTAAATAACAGTTTCAGTTTAATAATTCTAATAATTAAGATAATTAAGGTGAACTTTATGTTTTCTCTAACAGGATGCCCATAGAAAATTTCTACCACATTGCTGCATTTACTTGTAATACAAACAGTATGATAAAATTAGCAAATGTGCAATTTGCTAAAGAAGTGTCATTTTATGGATAATTTACCTCCAGCTATTTTTTATTGATATTAATATTTCAAAGAAAATCTTCAGAGAAAAGAAAATACTTCATTGCCATTTTAATTAACTTTTATGGACGTTGTGTGGGAGCAACTTAGCTAAATAATAAGAGTTGGAGTCAAGAGTGGTGGTGCATACTTGTTATCCCAGTGACTTAGAGGCTGAGGTAGGAGGATCCCAAGTTAGAGGCCAGTTTCAGTAACTTAAAGACTGTCTCAAAACATAAACTAAACAGGGTAGGAAATGTAGCTGAGGGGTGGAACATACCTAGGTTTGATCCCTCATACCATATATATGCCCACAAAAGAGTTGGGACTTTCAGATGGAGAAACCAGAATTGTAAAACAATTGGTTATATGTGTGTACTTAAAGAATTGGCAGCAAGGTTAAATAGGCTCAGGCTAGCCTGAATAATCTGGGTTCATGAATCCGTATGGGATATGTTTAAACGCTCTCGGGAGAAACAGCCTGCTAGGGTGGCTACATTGCAGACGCTCAGCTATGCTCCACATGGCAGTGGGCTCTGCGGAATAAAAAGCCAGGGGACCATCTAGATTGGTGCAGTGCTCTGGGCTTGCAGCATTCTATGCATGACAAGTTGAATAGGGAGCATTGTTTACAACACAAATACTACGCTTCTGGATTTAAGAGCCTGTCAAAAAGGAGGCCAAAGGGAAATCTAGAACCATTGCTTCTAGACATCCAGAAGTTCCATCTTCCTGGGCTGACAGTTGAGGTGTTGAGTTAGAGTAGCCATTTGCATTTAAGGCAAGGGGTCTGTTAGCTAAGGAATCCGATGGGATTCCACTGTTTCCTGTAAATTCATGTAAGGTGTTTAAAAAGAAAGACAACCTTTCCACGCACCTGAAAAGTAAATTGGAGAAGTTATTCCAAGTATCGTTTTTTTTTTCAACATATTGATAGATCCAACTATGCTAAATTTTTTTTTATTTGCCAGTGTGGTGAGATTTCTCCTGGGCCAGTCTTATGATAACAAGATTCAATTGTGTGTTCAACATTCAACAAACTTCACAACAAATATAAGGAGTGGCTGATATGTGTCAAACACTCCTTCTAAACAATGAAAGGTTTAAATACGTCTTTGGTTGAATAAAATTTTAATTTTGATTGTGTCAGCTTTAAATATACCAAAGGACTTTATTTATATTGAAATGCTTGGTATCTTCTCTTCACATGGAAGTAGAAAAGGATGATTTTTGCTAGACTTTTTCAATTTATAATTTAAAAAAAGGTTGGAGACCACACTTATCTCGATATAGATTTGAGCTTTAGTGATATAGCAGGAGTGAGACATACTGAGATACATCAGAATGTTTGATTGCTTCCATTCCTGTAATACAAACAGCATAATAAAATTAGCAAATATGTGATTACCTAAGGATATATATAACCTTGATATTTGCATTCCAAGGAACATCTTCAGGGGAAAGAAAGTGAACAGCCACAGAGGACCTTAGTCATTATCTAGATCTGTGAGGTCCCACACAGCAGTCACTGCCGGTGGCTATTAGGCATAAGGAATGTGACTAAGCCAAACTGAAACATGCAGAAGGTATAAAATATACATTAAATACCAAAGATTTTGCATGAAAAATGTAGCTCAATGAAAATGTTTATACTACTTTGACATATTTTAGGTATGCTAACTTCATAAATCATATTATTAAAATTAATTTTATCTGTCGTTTCTCTCTTTTGCAATGTGCACTCTAGAATATTTACAGCTATAAATTTAGCTCCGATTATAGTCCTATCAGATGTCATGGCTCTAGATTAACCTCATTTCACAGGGGAGAAAGCTGGCTACTATACTAAGGGTCTAAATTTCCTAATTCCAGTTCAGTGATCTTTATACCGTAATGCATTTGTGCATGGCTTCAATATGCTTGAAAAACATTGCATATGGTTTTTATAATAGCCTCATGGGGAATATAGATTAGAAATTATAGTTCCAAATTACGGAGTGGACAGAATTTTAAGTGATTCTGGGAAGGCTGAATTCCTGTTCAACGGAAGGTGAGAGTCTGAACCTACTCGCTCAGGAACCCTAGATCATGTAGTTTATAGACACCGGTCATTAGGGGTGTGGGGATTACTGGAGTTGGAAGAGCTCATTCTGTTTATTGTAACCTGTCATAAATGAGAAATCAGTAAAAGAATATCCAATAATACTTCATAAAGTTCCTAGATTTTATAGTCACTATCAGATACTTTTATATATTATAAAAACTAGAACAGGTAAAAATAAAATACCCTGGATCCAAATTTTCACAAATTACTTGATAAAACTTCCAAAATATGTTTGAGAATAGTGTGTGTTAAATTGGGAAGCATTTGATTGAAATCTGAACTTCTGATCTGACTTTGAAAGTTGAATGTTTGCAGACTTTGGGGTGCATACTGATACGAGTAATCACTTGGAACAGTCGCAGCTGCTCAGTGCACATTGTAGCTGGACACTGTCCCCACCGCTCCCTATTGGGTTAGAAACATTCTGCTTCCTTATCTGCTTGATCCTGGACCTAATGCTTTCAAAAGTACTTTCTAACTCCCAGGGCTGGTGCTCCATCTATGATCCTATAATTATCTAAGTGGCTTGTGAGCTTCAGTTAGATAATGCTCTCTTTTTTTTCACATCATGCATTGGATATCATAGGCTTTTCCAGCTTCATATTTCCATCTTTATGTGTTTGTGAGCGCACTGCACTTACTACGGTTTTCCTGTTTGTTAATGCCGTTTATACTCTTCTTTGACGCTGCATTTTCAGTATATTTCATTCATGTGAGCAATACACAGCTCCTTGTTGGACATTATTTTTAAAGTGATGTGATCTGTATTAGCCTGGAGTTCAAGCTCTGCATGAACAGACCCCTGCCCTCTTCCCCGGTATAGTCCAACCCAGAGATGCGAATCTATCCGTACACATCTTCTGCTCGCAATGAGTAGTGACACTGTGCTGTGGTTCTCAAACGCTGTTCAACGCGCTTCTCACTACAGGTGAGTCTGACTCAGATACGGACAAGTTTCTCAATTCTTAGCTCAGAGTTACTGAACTGAAACCGATGTTGATCTCTAGATGTCTGCAGCATAGTATGAGGTCAGCATTTACCCTGAAACCAAATGCATACAAATAGCATTTTAGCTAAAAGTGTTAGTGAAAAAAAAAAGGGTTAGTAAAAGGGTTAAATTCTTGTCTCAAATAATTTAATACGCAACACACATTGAATATTCTCCTAATCTGACTCACATGAAACTAAGAGAAGATTTGTTTTTCTTTGGAGTCCTACTAAATGTCAGTCACGTCTTTGAAAACCACATTTTTGACAGCAACGGTGCCCTTATTTTCACGTCAGGAACTCATTTATAAACGTCGCATGTAGGACCAGCATGTGATTCTACTTAATCTTGTATTTTCGTGTGCCTATGCCTGATCCATTTTATTTTGAAATGTGTATTGATTATAAATTATTTGGGCTGTATCCTCGCGTTGCAGATGAAGTATTAATTTCTTAGGATAATATACATTGTTAGATTTTATCATCTCTTAATTTCATTTCAGTGTAATAATGAGAAAATCATAAAATATTTATTATTTATAAAAGCACAATATCTGATAGGCTTGAGATTCAAAACCCTCCAATCTAAAAGGAAATTCTAAAACAATGTAACTCAGAACTAAATAGCATTGCATGCTTTAAGCATATACATAATGGCTATGCTGAATAAATACTCACTTATTTCAGGCTATTTGGACAGGTTTTCGATGCTTTCATGGGAATGTATGTTTTGTGCACCTGGTAGATCTTACATTCTTCAGGGAAGGAAAATTTTGTTTTCTTGATTCCTTTTGTATCTTTTCACAGCGTGCATTCAATAACTGGGGTTGACAGCTTGACTGAAGTTTAAACAGAAGCATGGGAATTCAGAAAGTAGAGTCAAAAGTTTAAGGCAACTTGAACATAGAGTGCCTGAAAAATACTAGTTCACCAGAAGAACACCAGAAAATATAAACAAACACGGAAAAGAGAATGCTTCAGTGTGGGATAGAAAACGTGATGTGGAGGGAACGGGAAAGTTCAGCGGGGAAGATACATGCTGGTGTGCCAGACTCTGGCAAAACCAGAGCAACAAGTATTTAAAAACAAAAATACACAAATCCAGAAAAGCTGAGGGATTTTTCCTTGGGAGGGAGTGAGAAATATCAATTATAAATACTGCGGTTGGGTGTTGGCTATGTGTCCACAATGGTGCTTTAAAAAGTGTGCGCTCACTACAGAGGACAAAGCTAGATAATGATTTTATTGGAAGACCAAAAGTTCAGGAAGTATCCTTGATTCCATCTCAAGTCTTTAAATAAACATGAGCAAAGAGAGATTAAGCATATTACAGGTCACTTCGGTTGAAAACAGATGAGGAACTATGTGGCATAATTTGGGATGGGATATTTGCTTGGTTGATTTACAGTGTAACTCGCAAGCAGCATGACTGCCTCAGTCATGGTGTTCAGGAGTCTCTGATCAACGCATCAAGATGAGACACCTTGGGCTTAGTGAGTTTTTTTTTATCATCATTATGTTAATCCTCAATGTACACATAATACTCTTTTGTACTTACATAGCAATTTGTTTTCAATATGAAGCAGGAAGAAAGTGTAGACAATAAAATGGTTTGATTTAACATGGCTTCCTAAGCAGCCATCAGGCAGCTTTCCAATTATTTAAAGATTAACAATATTAAGGTTTGCAGAAATTTTGAGAAATATATATATTCATACTGTTGTGGTGTTTCTCACCCATGTCAAAGAAACGTACAAAATTAAAAATGCGTGTTCTATCTAGGTACATATTGAGACAAATAAAAATATGTAAATTAGTTTATTATGTTGTTCTTTGTAGAGGTAAAATTTAGAATTATGGAATGCTCTATAGCTGTTAATAATTGAAATACATTTTTATATATGGCATATAAATTTGCCTTAAACGTAGCTTAAAACAAACAAATCCCAAACCCCTGAAAGCTATGGATAGCAATGAAATGATATGTCTGTAGCTGCAATAACTATTAGTATTGAGGGTAGAAGAGCTGGAGTCAAATGCTCTCTTATGCATAGGGAAAAGTGATAGCATCTCAAATTTAAAATGTAAGAGTAGCAGTATATGCATCATATGAAAACAAAAGACTAAGAGAATTGGAAGTGAAGAATAGCAAAACGGATGATGATTTTTAGTATAATCTTATCATTTAGTTCACCTTTTAAAATAGTAAATATGTTATTTTAGAAAATACAACTTTAAATTAATAAAGAAAAACACTCATGTTCAATGATTTTTCCTATGATTTATTCTTTAACCCACAATTATTTGCTGAGTACCTATTATATTCTGAAGCATTTACCTGATGATGGTTTTGCTGAGAAAGGCACTTCATAAGCCTTTGCAGGTTGCACAAATTAAATACTCCAGAAATGCTCCACCAGAAGATGTGCTTCTTTTCCCGAGAAAGGCATACCTAGGCACGTGTGGGGGACGCACAAGAACGTACAGGTGCATACATGTTGACATCTTAAGTACTTTAATTAAGTTTCATTTTGATCACAAGTTCAAGTTGTGAAAGTTTTCAATTTTTTATTTTAATTTTATTATTAAGGTTAATAGTACGTGTTTAGAAGAAAGCAAAGTGTTAAGAGAACAAACACTTTTGAAATAGAAAATAATTCAATGTGATGAAAAAGAAAGAGGAAAATCATTATTAAGAGAAAAGACAAGAGAGGTAATTTAGAGATATATTAGGAAATGGTTGAATACATCTTACAAAAGAAAGTCAAAGAGCAAAAAACTGTTTAGAAAGGAATAAGAAAGGAAGTTTTTTTTCTTCAAAGGTTCTAATCTTGCTGGTTTAAAATAGCCAATTTATACAAAAAGTTTCCCAGTTCTAGAATATTTGATGTTAGTTGTTTTAAATTTTTCTCAACTATCTTAGTCTCGAAAGTGTTTGTATCTCTGTATATGTATATAACATCTGTTTTGTTATATATAATATGATTATCATATATGTTTTGAAAAACAACTTGCTCCCATATAATATTGCTATATTAGAGAATAATTTTAGCATGATGTGAAATTTGCTCTTGCTTATGTATGATTTCATTTGCGGAAAACAGTAGATAAACACAAAAAATGTGCACAGCTAAACCGATTCAGGTAAGAATACCAATGCATGTGTGTGCACATAAATACACACGCACACACACACACGCACACACACACTCAGGTCTCCATCATCTTTCAGCTACTTTGGTTCACTACATGTTACGAGCCACACCCAATTGTTTCTGGTGGTACCAACAGAAAACTCTCCTTCCCCCTCTTCACAATAATTCATAAGCTACAATTCCTCTGTAGTCCACTCCCACAAGCAGACTCAGGTCTTTTTCAAAGCAAAGTAACCTATGCATTGTAGTAACTATGTGTTTCTTAAACATGTAATATATGTGAACCTAATATTCATAGGATCAGTTCCTACCCTCTTTTAAAAAAAATTTACTGTTGAAATTTTTGAATATTAGCTTCTAATCTGTTTTTGGGCATAATCCCTGTGTTTTTATTGCTCGGTTTTGCAGAATGCAGTGATTTCTAGGAACGCTTACATTGTTATTGCAGAACTGATTGGTATGTCTTATTAGTTAAGCCTCTCGTAGCTCCTCCTTCTCTACTATCATTTCGCCACAGTTATAGATTGAAATCTTGACTGAGATTCTTGCCACAAACAACTCCCACACTTTTGGCATTTCTCCACTATTCAGCTTAGCTACTAAGCCATCCTGTGGGATGTTCTCTTATTGGTGCTTGCAATTCTAGATTCTTTATACTTTTTGCTATTGTTTCAACTGAGAGTTCATTTGGCAGCCGAAAAGACTCAGCATTTAAAAAACAAGTTGTGCCTTGAGAGTGTGTTATGGGTATTTGCAGAACTTTATGTTTAGAGAGGTGTGACCGTGCCTTGTGATTTCTAATAAAAGTAACGGGAAAGCTGCCTGCTCAGCACTCACATGAATACAGCCCTGCACCACTCACAACAAATGCCCACTGTAAAGGTCAAAAATTCACAAGTTCAATGGAGCGATGATTATGATTTAGCCATAGTATCAGCTTCCACTTCAGCTATTCTGATGAATTAAAAACTGTTAGATCTCTTTACCTACATTATTTCCCTTCTAAAATCAATCTGTTCAGGGGTTTGATAGAAAACTTTAAAATTGACATTTCTCTTGATACTTTATTAGAATATATCAGATGGCGTGAATAGAGAGATGTGGGAGACAACAACTTACTATTTCCTGGGCAGTGTCCAATGAATTGTCCAAACTCTTGAGGTGGGTATCAGTCTTTACTCCTCAATCACATATGAGAAGCCCAAGTAATCTTAATATAATTTTCTTGAATACACATAATTAGTGGTGGAGTCTAGGATTTGAATTCAGATATTCTGATTTCTAAGTCTCGGTGTCCTGGGAGAAGTGATAAATTATTCCCCTGGGTTGGCAGGGGCAGGTTACTCTCTGGTATTATCCTACTGTAAGAGAGTTCCCTGGCAGAAAAGGTTCAAGTGCCTTGGATTCACCTACTATCACCATCTCTTTTAGTAACTCAGACTTGGGCTGGACTTAAGTTAATCTATCTTCAATAATTGTTTCTTGGTGGTATCTGCATTCCTCTTGGTCTAATTAAATTCCGTCTCTGTGAAGATTAGGAATAACAGCCTTCATTTGTCTTTTAACTGTAGAAAGGTGCTCCTAAACCTTCTCCTCTCTAGACTTTACAGTCCCAATTCCTTTACTCACCATAATAAATGTTGTCTGCTTTCTTTTTTTCTATTTAGTCTTACATTTATTGTTCATCTCCATACCATCTTATGTTTAAATCTAACTGATGTTCTAAAACACATAGATCTGGAATTGCCTTTTGTCTTGCTGAAATTTTATTAATTGCATATTGAACTATATGGGCCACAATGTGAATTTGTTGATTATCTCTCACCTAGAGATTTAAATTACAATTGAATTGAGTGTCCCATCTTAGAACCATTTATTAAAGAGAGAACACTGAAGTTTGCGTGAATAAGGAGACTAGAGAATTTGATCTTTGAACAATGACACTCTTGCTTTTTGGGCTGTTAAAGACTTCTGACAGTAGGAATTATTCTTTATTTTGGTCAGTTGCTTCTTTATAAAGATAAGATCTGTATTAAATGTTCTGTACTCTTCTCTCTGGTGATGGCAGCACTGTCTCATGCAAAAGTGTTTTCTTTTGTCCTCTCATTTGATTGCACTGTGGTGCAAATGTGAGGATTGGAATAGAGAAGAGTTTTGTTACTAAGTCAATCCTGATACACTAGTGTTCCCTTCCTGTGTGTAACCACCTCTTTGCCACTAAGAAAATTTTAACTTGGATTTGTCCCCAAGAGGACTTATTTTACTAAAAGTTCATTTTTTCTTTGACTTATTTCTAATCCATCCGATAATTCCTTCTCTGTTACTCTTTCTCTTTCTCTCATTATTTAAAAAAGCTTCCCTATGTGCAGTTGTTTTCTTTCCATATTTTCATTCAAAATATTGATTAGGATTAAAGCATGTCAGTTCTTCAACTAAGCACCATATACTAGAGGAAATGCAATGAGAGGGATGCTTTTCCAGGATGATGTACTTTCAGCAGACAAAAAATATATAATATATTGTTTGCTCTCAGTTTTCACAAATACTCCACGGCTGTGAATTCAGAGGCAAAAGACAAGATTTTCCATGGTGTATTGAGCATCATCAACAATTTCACATAGTTATGTAATGTTGCAGTCTTAATGTTCATATAATAAACTTTTCAACTTGTAACTCATACAATTTAGATTATAAATAAGAGAAAGGCAATTTAAATTATATTTCCATACAATTATTTGATCTTTGGAAAGATGAAAATGACTGTAAAATAAAAGCACTGCGTTACATTTTAGACTCTTCACAATAAGAGAAAACACTGCATCCACTAAAAAGTACAGGGTGTATGTACGGTGAAAAGAGTGCAACAAACCATTAGAAGGAACAGAGAAATTGCAGAATTCTCTGTCAATTAATAGAAAAGTGATACATAAAAAGATATTGATAGACAAGAGTTCTGAGCATGAAAGGGCACACTGCCTCACAGAAGGAATGGAAAATACCCACACCAAAGCATACAGTTGTGAAATTTCGGAACATAAGATCTTAAAAGTTTCCAAAGAAGGAGGAAAATGTAGGTAACACACAAATGGTAAATCCCACCATAGCTGGGAAATGTAGCTTGATTTCGAATTCCTCTTCATAAAAGAAAGGAGGAGAGGCATTGTGGAAATATGAACTTTCTCAGGGGTAGTACCCAGACAAGCCTGAGTTTACAGATGAAGTTCATCAGAGAGAGTGACACTCTTGATGAAATAGGCCAAATACCTAATAAGTACACCAACTAGGTATAGCAGCACCTACTAAGAACAGGCAGCTCTGGGAACACGGAGACATAAGACACAGGCACAAAAAGGAATGAACTGAATCTTTTAAATGAAGTTCTACCAAATGCTGAAAGAGCCAAGAGGAAGGTGGCATATTAGTCAAACCAGAATGAACTAAAGCCTTGGCTCACTCTGAGCGTATTTCTAAGCTATTTGTATGTTTGTGCGTGTGTTTGGGGATATGGGTGCCTGTGATGCTTCTGTCAATGAAGGAACCTGTTCAGGCAATGTGTATAAAGCAGGATTGGTCCCTTGGTTGGGCATGGGAAAAGATATAATTCTCCAGAGCATCTTTTAAAGGAGGAGAGATTAAAATTGGGACCATTCCTGGCAAATCAGGATTCTGAGAATGAACTGAATGCAGGACTATAACTGAAAAAGAAAAATAACAGAGGGAGAACAAAATAAAATGATACTAGCCAGAGGTTGACAGAAGAGTGTACCTTAAGCCAAATTTTTTTCTTAAAGAGAGAAAGAGGGGAAGAGAATCAATTTTATTTATTCTTTTATCTGGCCTTTGTTTCTCTTACTCTTGGTTGTATATGTAGAGTGGGAGCTCAAACCTGGGTTCTTCACCTATTCCAGACAAACACTCCAGCCCCTTAAGTCAAGCTTTGAAGGAGCCCTTCAAAAGGGTGCAAGACTGAGTGTAGAGCTATTGTGAAGAGGACTCATAGGGTGTGTGCTCAAGAGAGTGGCCAGCTCAACCCTGTCCTTCCACTATGCGTACAATAAAATAAGATAAAATATCAGATCTATTTCTTCTCAGAATTAATTGGTGGTGCATAATTTTAGTAAAAAAAAATTAGGCTTTTCTAGGTATTCATATTCAGGAAGTTAGCATTTTGAACCTGCAACTTTGGACCTCCATGCTGTAGAGAACCATCACGATCATTAGAAAGTGAACACCCCCATCAGAACTCGGCATTGACACGGGTGCTCTGCGCTACATCTTCCGCTGGTGCTTTCCTGTGGCCCGTGCTTCATTACCTTTCGAAATTCCCAAGGACACAGCTCATTTTCATAAATACAAGATGTGACAGAAATTCAGCAAAGGCCCCACGACATTGTCTGCTGTCAGAGAAATGCTTAATTGGTCTTCTGCTTACGAATATGTTCGGAATACAGCCCTCTTCTGAAATCTCAGAGGCTGATGTTGAAAGATGAGCTGAGCCAGGGAGTTTGGCAATATATCTTTTAAGAAGAGAATAGTAAAGTAGAACTTCAGGCACAATTTGAATTTGGATTTTAGTGTTTCCTTCTTCTTTCTCATGAGGAGACTGTCTAAGCTCTTTCTGAATACCACTGTCACGTTTCCATTGTCAACACTGTTGAGACTTGATGTCACAATTTTCCATCGTTTAATTTACCACGGCATTCCTTGCATTTTGAAACACAGGATAATTGCTCTCTACAGTGGCTCTTTATTTCATATCCCACATAGCATTAACTGGAAATAATATTTTTAAAATCTGCATGTTAGGAAAAGAAACAAGGAACATGAAATACTACTTAGAAAATCAGGTTAATGCTTTGATGGGAAATAAATGATACAAAAATTTCCAATGGGTGTTGGGCAGACAGAATTGTAGAGAAGTAATGCTGCAGGGCATACATAAATAAGAAATAATAAATTAGATATTGGAAGAAACATTTCACAAAGAGCAATTTCAAGTTGTAGTGCATTTCAATAGCTCTAGTTATGGTCCAGCCTATTGTTCTCAAAGTCACTGATAAGACTTAAAACAGACTATCACTACTTTAAATAGATTCAAGTCTGGATAACCTTGGAGCTCTTAATCCGGTTGCATTTACCATCTGCTTCTCATGCTTCTTAACTTAATATGCATGTCTCAGAGTTGATTCAACTCACAAGCTGCTTCAGGAAGCAATATGCTACTCTTTTCTTGCAAAAATGATAATATTCACTAGTCTGTACAATATAAATCTGAAAGGACAGCACAGAACATGAGACAAAGAGGTAGGTGACTAGAATTCAGCCACATCAAAATCACTAACTCACTTTGTGACCTTGAACACAACATCTAAACCCATTCATTTTCTCTGCTTTCCATGAATTAGGTAGCCTCCACAAAATTCCTTTCAGATTCGGAGTTCTCACAACTCCTTTCTGGGAGAACTGGTAATTCTAAATAAGAAACAGACTTCTCCAGGAGCTGTTCTCCTTTGATATGTGCATTTAGAAAAAGTTTCAAATGAAGAATCACAGGTGGTGCTACTACAAAGACAACTAGAGATAAATATTACAAACTGGATGGAAAAGCTCCATACTTAGAAAAGGTCGTGAAAAATGAAAGTTGAAATGAGTTTAAATGTATCAGTAATCACAACAGTTGGAAATATAAGAAACTTCCTTGCTAAGAGACTTAAAAAAGCAAGAACTAAATCTAGCTATAAGTTCTTTGCACGATTCATCACTTATAATATAAAGACGTATTGATTGAAAGACAAATGATCAAAAATATAAACTCCAAACAAAAGAAAGGTGGTGTAACAATATTATCAAAAGGGTAGATTTCAAAGACAAATGCATTGTTAGAGATAATGAGTATTGTTAATTAATAATAAAAAGTATACTTCACCATGAAGTTGTAACAATTTTGAACACTGAATTTACCCAACAACCTAGCCTTAAGCAAAGGAGACAAAACTGGCAGAATTACCAAGAGAATTTACCCAAACTGAATTCTGATAGGACTTTTGTGTACACTGATAGATCAAGCAGTGAGTCTAGGAAAAGTCTGAACTCATGGAAGTATTTAGAACTCTGCAGCCAGCATTGTGATCATGCTTAAACTTTTCCAAGGTAACGTAATATGGTACAAAAATCTATACAGAACCCTTGAATGGCCTCATCCTTGATAGAAACAGTGAATGCAGATATTCATGACCTATTATCGATTTGAGGGGCAAGTATTAATTCTTCATCATTGATAATGAAGGTAAAGTAACAGAGATAGGTTTCACATTGATCTCTTCATCGTATCAAAGAAGTAGAAATTCTTCATGTTATTTTCCTAACGGTTCCATGAATGCATCTTGGAATTTATTAAGTTTCATGTCTTTTGAGGTGACAATGTGGCATTTCTCATGAACTCTTTCAATTTAATGAATTATATTAGTTGATTTTTAACAATAAAAGACTTTTGCTCTTCCAGGATATACTTACTATGCTAGCCTTCTTTATCATTGGATTTTTTATTATAACTCATTAAGAGTTATACGTATGATTGATATTAGTCTATGTTTCCTTTATTTTTATTGTCTGAGACTGCTTTTGGGTCTGGGTGATGCTGGCTGCACAGAATGAGTTTGAAGTGTTCTGTGCTCCTGCTTCCTGAATAAGCACGTGTATGACTGGAATTCTTTCAATAGATGTCTGACAGAATTCACCACCAAAACCATATGGTCTCACACATGTTTACAGGAAGATATTTATCATTTTTATTGTACGTAATTAATGTGTACAACATGGTGCTTTGATATACATAGTGCAATGGCTACCGCAGTCAATCAGATTAACATATCCATCATCAAATTCTCTCTCTGTGTGTGTGTGTGTGTGTGTGTGTGTGCGTGTTAAGAGCACCTAAAATCTGTTTACTCTTGCAAATTTCCAATATGTCCATTCTGTAACAATACAATATGAACTGTAGTCATTATACATTATCTCTCTAGACTTATTCATTCTACATAACTGCAACATTATACCCTCTGTTCTACTCTCTGTTTCAATGTGTTCAAATTTCTTTCCTTTTTTCTCCTACAGTCCATGTATAAGTGAGTTTTTGCAGCATTTGTCTTTGTGTGTCTGGGTTATTCTACTTAGTACAATATCTTCGAGGTTCATGCATGCTGTGGCAAATGACAGGATTTCTTTCCTTAAGGCAGAATGATATTTGTTTGTGTGCATCTTATGATCTCTGTATCTGTCCTTTGATGAACACCTAAGTTGTTTTTGTGTTTTGACTATTGTGAATACTGCTGCAACAAACACAGAAGTTGCGATATTTCTATTAGGTATTGATTTATATCAAGCTGAAAAACTTCTGTGCAGCAAAGGAAATAATAAAAGGCAATAGATATACTTGCTTGCCAAATATTTTATCCAGGCCACAGAAATTTAAAAATTGAATTATCATATGACTCAGCAGCTCCTCTTCTAGGCCTTCTAGGTATATTGTATGTTCAAAGGAAGTGAGGTTTGCACCTCTTAGAGACTTCTGCAGGAAGATTTTTGATACAGTAATCAATGTTTCAATGACCACTATCTCTTCAGTGTAACATTTGGAATGTTGTGATCTTCTAGCTATTTATGTTTTTGTTAAAGGTAGAATATATTGTGATCAAGTTGCTTAAAACTGTCATTTTTTTATCTTTCATATATGTAAGATCTTTGGTAGTGTTTTCTCCTTAATTTCTGAGAATTTGTGTCTTCTATCTTCTTTTATTTTCTTAATCAGACTAGTGAGACAGAACTTTCTTTTGACCTCCTTACAGAAATAATTTCTAACTGAATTTTCTCTACTTTTTGTTTCTACTTTATTGATTTTCAGTCATTTACTGTTTTTTTCATTATACTAATTTATATTTAATTTCTTCTTCTTTTTCTAGTTTGTTAATTGAAAATGTTAAAAGATTTTCTCATCCACTCCTAGAACGTTCTTACTTTCTAAATATAAGTATTTTTAGTTATACCTGTCTGTCTGTGTACTTTTTAACTACATCGTACAAATCTGGATTTTTTGAGTTTTCATTTTTACGCAGTTCAAGGTGTTTTCTAGTTCTTTTTGCAGTCCTATCTTTGACATATTTACTTACATTGTTTGGCATCCAGCTGCTAGAGAATGTTCCAGGTATCTTTCAGTTGCTGATTTCTATGTTAATTCTATTGGTGTCAGACAATATGCTATGCATCTGAATCTTTTAAAGTTTGTTAAGTCTTGTTTTTATTTTTATGTTCCAAAGTGTGTGTGTATATATATATATATATATATATTTTTTTTTTTTTTTTGGTGGATGTGGTGTGTCCAGTTGAAAGTAAAACATATTGCTGCTCTTTGGTGAAGTATTATGTAAATGTCGATTAGGTCAGGTTGTTTGTGTGGCCATCTTCCTTGCTTCCACTGTTATTATGCCCATATGTTTCATCAAAAATAGGATAAAAGTGTTGGAACCTTCAATTGTAATTGTAGATTTTTCCCTGTCTTCTTTCTATTCTGCCAGCATTTGCTTCATGAATTTTGAAATTCTGTTGAGGCACTTTCAGTGTAGTATTGTTATATCTTCACTAGGCATTCACCCTTAGTATTCCTTGATTCAAGGTTTGCTTAACATAAGCCACTACAGCTTTCTTAATATTAGTGATTGCAATTACCATTAAGTTATTTGATTTTTATGTTCCAATTTCTCTCTTCTCTCTCTCTCTCTCTTTTTACTTACTTATTTATTTTTTTTTTTATTTTTGGTGGCACTGATTAATTCAGGGACATTTAACCACTGAATAACATCCCTACTCTTTTTTTACTTTTACTTTGAGACAGTGTCTCTCTAAGTTGCTAAGAATGTCCCTATGTTGCTGAGGCTGGCATTGAATTATGATCCTTCTGCCTCAGCCTCCTGAATGGCTAGGATTACAGGTATGTGTGAGCACACTGGGCTCTTTTTCTTCTTTTTTTTTAGGATCAATTAGATTTTGTATTCTTTTAGTTTGTTAAAATTCCATTTCATATCCACTATTTACTTGTTAACTATGTATGTTTCTGTATCTTTTGGGGGCTGCTCTAAGTTTTATGTGATATGTCTTTAATTTAACATGTTTAAATTATGTATTTGACTTAAGGACTTTAAAACACTTCACATGCGATTTCCCTCTCAATCCTTTGTGATGTCTGGTAAAGTGCATTTTATATGTGTGTATGCGTGTGTATGCAGTGTGTATGAAAAGTGTGTATGCATGTGTGTATATACAATTATTTATTTATTTGTGATTTCTTGACTTTCATAGTGGTGCAAATGTGGTATGCATTCAGTAGAATCATGCTTTGAATTTTGGATGCTGGTCTTTTCCTAGGCAGTTAGATACTCTCCTGCTGCAGAGCTGGTGAGCTCCCTCCTCCCAGTCAGTCATGTGTGTTATACTCTACAATGTATGGTGTTGCTAAGCTATTAGATTTTCAATTTACCATGGATTTATAGAGATCCAACCCTATCATAATTTAAGGAGTGTGTCTCTGTGTGTTTGTGTGTGTTTATAAATAGATAGATGTAAGCAGCCAATTATTTTAAAGGTTTCTTTAAAATAAATGAAAGGTATTTGTACATTTATCTATGTAGTTAAAATTTTTGATATCTTTCTTCTTTTTCTTTCTGCCTTTTTTTTTTTTTTAGTGTGTGTGTGGTTGTTGTCCACTCTTCCAAAGTTATCATTTCTTTGTATCTGAAGACCTTTCAGTATTTTTTTGGTACACATATACTGACTGGGAAAACAATATGTCAGATTTACTTGCTTTTAAGTCATTTTTGAGGCTGAAGTGGTGGCTCAGCAGTTATGGTGCCAGTCTGGCATGCTCAAGGGTATGGGTTCAAACCCCAGCACCACATACACCATGAATGTTAGAGCAAGGAAACTTAAATCAAATCGGTTCTGTCTTTCTGTCTCTCTCACTCTCCCTCGCTCTTAAAAAAAAAAAGTTTTCTTTGCTTAGTTGTTGTAAGATATTTTCACTAATCGTATTATAGTTGGGCAGTTAATTTTTAATTTATCATTGTAAAGATTTCATTTCACTTACTGTGGCTTACTAAGCACACACTCTCTCTCTCTCTCTCTATATATATATATATGCATATATATACACACACGTATATATATATATATATATATATTTCTAGTCACTTTTTTTTAAAAGAGAAAGGGACGGTAAGAGAGATAGAGAAAGAGAGATACAATTTTTATTTAGTTTTTCATGTGGCTTTTGCTGCTCTGACACTTCATCGTGTGCGTGGTGCTGGGGTTTGAACTCCTGTACTTGCTCATGTCAGGCAAGCCCGTAGCTGCCGAGCCACCACTCGAGCCCCTCTAGTCACTTTTTACTCCCTCTGCAAAATGTGTCTGAGTATCGTTTTGTTTATGCAGTTTGGTGCTCTTTGATCTTTAATCTGTAAATTCACAGTTTTCACAAAATTAGGAAGTGTTTTGGCAATTTGAGAATCTTAAGTTGTTTAAATAGTGTTCTTTTTTCTTTTTTTCTAGTTTGCCAATTACATATTTGCTACATGGCTTTCTATTAATTCAGGAATAACTGAGGCTTTTCTTTTAAAAAATCCTTTCTTCCCTCTCAGTGTTTTTTTCTTTTTCTTTTCTTTTTTCTTTCTTTTTTTTTCTTTGTGCAGTTTTGTGGTTATATCTTCATGTCCACTGATCTTTCTTTCTACAATGTCTAAGCTGCTGTTAATTCCTTCCAGTAGTAGGTTCGTATCAGATATTGCATGATTTGTTTCCAGAAGCTCCACTTGATTCTCTTTTTACACTTTCTGTTTTCCTTCTCATTGAGTTTATATTTGAACCTCTGTTACATTTGAATATGTTAATGGTTTTAGCATCCATTTTGGCTAATTCAATCATCACTGTAATTTCTGTATTTTCCTATGTTACCTGATTTTTCTCCTCCATTTAGATTATGTCTTTCTGCATCTGCGTGAGTGATTGATTGCTGAGAACTATGATTTCACATTTTGGGTACTAACCTTCCTGAATTTCCTGAGAACGATTTACTTTGTCCTGAAAGGCCACAGGGCTTCTTGTAGGCCATTTTATTGCCTTTACGCATTGCTCTCAAGTTTGGAGGATGGAATTGTTAAATCATATCCTCCACTCTAAATTTATTTAGCTTTATACTAAACCATGTTTCTTCTGAGGTATTGTGGACTGAATATGAGGCATCTCCCCAAAAGTTCCTGTTAATGTAAGGGTATTTGGAAGTAAAGTGATTGAATCATGAGAACCTGATCTAATCAGTCTATCCTAGCTTGGATGGCCTGACTGGGTGGTAACTGTACCCAGGTGGCGCATGGCTGGAGAAGGTCAGGCATTGCAGGTGTGTCCCAAAAGGGTAAAAGTGTGCATCTCTCCTCTGGCCCCTTCGCCCCTCTTTTCCTGACCAACTGCACTGTGAGCTGAGTAGCTTTCCTTTGCTGGGCCCTTCCCCCATGCTGTTCTGCCTCACCTTGGGCCCAAAGCAAAGAAGTCATCCATGGGCAGACTAAGACGTCTGAAAACTGAAACCTGGGAGCCCAAAGTAAGTTTCCTTTCGCTAAATTGTTCTTTTCTGGTGTTTTGGCCATAGTGTTTGAGAAAGCTAGCTAATACATCAGGCATCTACTGAATCCCCCTTCTGTGAACAGACAGATCTTTCCATTCTGGCTGGTAAATCAAATGACTTATTTCTCTGTAAGCTTTAGGAATTATTTGCCATATAGATCCCCAAGATTTCTCCTTTTCCTAGAAGTTGTTCTTTGCCTGATCCAAAGCAAACATTTGCTGTCATCTGAACTCCCCAATTTCAGCTGCTTTGGCCACACTGAACTTAAATACCTACCTCCTCAATTCAGAGACAGCAAACTCTGGATTTTTCTTCTTTTTGTGCTGTGCTGAAGCGTTAAAGAGGCAAAGGCCAAGGACTACTTTTCTCAGTGGCCAAGTTCTGTGATATCTGTTTTCTGGAGACTAAAACCAGTCATTTCATGTATTCTGTCCACTCTCTTGTTCATAAGAAAATCATTTTTGGCATTGTTACTGCATCATAGCCAGTCAGGGGTTGAAATTTCTTTTCAAATATATTTAAATACATTTTCTGCTAAGTAAAAGTTGTGTGTATTACAAAATGTCAGCCTTGGCAAATTGACTATACATGAGAATAATAATTTAGCTTATAAAAATAGTTTCCAAAACTCTATAAAAAATTCTAAAGGTCAGGTCATGAATATAAATGAACTTTGAAATATGACCTCCTTTTTCCTTACCCACTTCATTTCTGTTGTCTGTCGCAATCTATGATTGCTCAATCAATGGACAAGGTCAGGTGCTTTGTGGAGCATGAGTTTAAAAATATTTAAAAATACTGCGGCATATGCCTGTAATCTCAGCAACTTAGGAGGCTGAAGCAGGAAGATGACAAGTTCAAAGCCAGCCTCAGCAGCTTGGCAAGGCCCTGAGCAACTAAGCAATGCCCTGAGAAACTTAGCGAGACCGTCTCAAAATAAAGTATACAAATTAAAAATAGGGCTGGGGATGTGGCTCAGAGGTGAAGAGCCCCTGGTTCAATCCCTAGTATCTATCTATCTATTATCTATCTATCTTTATCTATCATCTATCTATCTATAATTGTATTATAATATACATAATATTTCATGTTATTGTTTCCATTGGCTAGATCTAATTTAAATAAAACATGATATAAAACATTATCAGTTATCATTGGTTAACTAAAAATCAGAAGTATTAGAATTTTTCAGAGTATGGAAGAGGCACTGCTGACTGGTGAGGGCAGAGAATTCCGATATCTTGGTCTTAATGCTACAAAATTCCATTGATGGTTCAATGAGGAAAAACCTTTACACTTCCTGTTATAGCCAAGAAGTGACTCAGAAGTGCCAGAGAGCATATGAATAACCAGGCAAAATTTACACTCTAGATTTATAATATTTTTCCCGAATAATAAGCTTTTCTTCTTTTGCATTATTTTCTCATATCCTTTTTATTGTGAATATGTTATATCACACAAACCACAGTTATGTCTTTCCACAATGTCAGAATTTATTGAATAACAATAAATTTACAGGCTTACCACTTTTCATCAGTGACAGTTCACTGAATACTTGTGGGTCACCTGGTAGCAATAAGCCAGGCTATCTCAGGTCCTTTTATTCCAATCTTAATTTCTAATATCTGTAAAATTCAAGTCATATCACACTTCACACAATTTTATGTAACTTATAATATATACAGGTTATGGGAAGGGTTAAGTCAGCCACAGGGGGATCAGGAGGCTGAACTGAGAGCAAAGGCAAATAGCAGATAGGAATGCAAAGGGTCACTGTAGGTTGCCAGAGAAGATTAGGAACCAGTGAAGAACTTGTTCAGGGTGCAAAGCTGTCAAAGCACAGGAACTTATTTTAGACCAGGGTCCAGAAGGTCAAAAGTTTCAGTGTCATCTTGGAGTGTCAGCTTGAGATGTCAGCCTGGAGTGGGACTTCAGTGGTTATATCATAGGCAGGAGAAACTGCTCTGCTGAAGACAGAGATTACTGAGATCATTTTCCTGGGCAAGACTCCTGGGCAAGGCTCCTGAGCAGTGCAAGGTGATGGGGTCAGGGTACCACCTTATCTAGTCTCAATGTGCTCCTCCTTTTATGGATCTCGAGCAAAAGAGTTGCTTCATTTGGTGGTCTGGTGTGTTTGACAAAGTCCTGGGCCTGGTTTGTCCAATACGAGTTTGATGCATCCATGTATCTATGTGCTTCTGATTAATTTGATAAGTTTATAGGGGTATCATTATTAGCAGTGATTAATTTATCAGCTTTATGGTTGTGCCAGGCAGGTAGTTGTGTGTTTCTTTGTAAAAAGTGTGGAGTCATCCCACCTCAGCACCTAACAAAAGCAGAGTAGCTAATTGCAAACTATTGCTTTGCAAAATGAAGTAACAAAACAATGAAGTAATAAAGATTTAGGCACAGCCTGAAAACTGCTCTTCCATACATCACAGAGCAAGAGCAGAGCACAGCCTGCTGTGCAGTTTCATGGAAATGTATATGCTACAAATACTTATTATATGTATTTCATGTTTTCAGGTAATCTATACTGCTTATATTTTGCATCTCTTTTTGGTCATTAAGTTCCAATAACTGGCATTAAGATAGGGGTACATGAGTTTCTTTTAGTTGTAATTTTGCTGGCATTTTCTTTAAATATTAGCTGAGACAATCCACTTCAATGGACTCTGTAGATGCAATACAGAATAGCTTCATTCTCTGAAAATATGTGCATACATATTTATGTGTGCATAAATTAATGAAGAAAGAGCATACTTAACCAGTCTGACTGAGAGACTCCACCTTCTCAGATTAGCCTGTGACGAGTGTTTACTACAGTGTACTTCAAGGCCAGTGGTTTGGGGAGATGTCTACACATTCAAAGTCTCAGCTAGTCTGATCATTTTTACTCTGTGCAGAGCTGCACACCAGGATAAGTTTTAAGATTTGGTAAGACATGGATGTTGATTTCCATAATTTAAAGTTCCTTTAGGAAAAAATTCTCTCTCACGGGTTTTTGCCTTAGTTCTAGCTTCAAAAGTGACTGAGAAACTGAAGTTAGTAAAGGAACTAAATCTATGTGAACTTCGAAGCACATGATGGAAGAGATAGATGAAATAGTTTAAACTGTTATTAAGAAATTAACTTCCTGGGATCCAGGAAAATGGCAAACAACAAGCAAATCACACCCCAGCCCTCTCAGTGACCTGAAAAGAAGAAACTCTGGGATAAGTACCTACCAGCCAGGAGAGGGTATTGGAAAAGATTCACTGAACACTGTAGGTCAGTGGGAGATCAGTGACTTCAGAGAACTGGGTGTAGAAAGTGGAAAAGAGGAAATTGTTCAGACCCATCCGGTCTCTGGTCAGTAGTGACTGCTCACCCCTCAATACAGCAGCAGGTGAGACTCTGACCAGTTCAACCCAGGAGAGACCAATTGTGAAAAGCCAAATTGGATTGTAGTGGTTTCTCTCCACATCTCTGCTGCAGAGGAGGGGGCGGACTCCTGCTCCCACCTAGGAAGAGGACAGACTGTAGTGTTTTCAGACAAACAGGCAGGACAACAGAGCAGGGAGCCTAAGGTAGATCTCCCCACAGTCCTGCCAGGATCATACAATCAGCTTTTTTCAGGGGCAGTGCAAACAGGAGCTCTCCTCTATGCCTAAATTGAGACAATGCCGTGGCATCTTTGCTCTGGAGGAGAGAACGTTGTTCCCCCTTCCAGCCCTAAGTGGCAGGGACTGCTGCCATTGAGTACACAGGCAAGGTGGACGAAACTTTGTATTAGACACTCCTTACCTACGAGGCCAGGGCAATTCTGCAGGAACTGAGAGGAGAGCCTGGAGCCAGAGTAGTCTGCAGAAGAGTTAAACCAGGATCAGAGAGTGAAGGGGCAGACTGAGGGCAAAACCCTCCCTTACTCCTTCCAACCAACAAGCCACCAGTCTCTGGGAAAACATTTCAAGACAATTGGTCGGACTTCACTGGTGATCAGCAGGGCTGCTTCAAGTCCATACATCAGATTTAAATATTATTTTTCTCTTTTAATGTTTTATGTGTGTGTGTGTGTGTGTGTGTGTGTGTAGTAATTATTGCTGTGGACCTGTTTCTTCTTTCTACTTACTTATTTCTTACCTTTCCCTTGAACATTTGCTTTACTGTAAATATTAGTACTTGCCACACCACCTGAGGTCAGGGCTGCAAAGCCCACTAGTGAGTAGTCCACTTCTCTGTTACTCACATCTTTCCTACTCTCTAGTAATAACCATTCTATTCTAACACTCAACCCTCTCCCAACATCATTACCCCATCCTTTCCCTCTGTCTCTCTCTGCACTTTTTTTTCTTTCCTTTCTTTTTATAATTTTATTTGTTCTTTGATTTTTATTTTTTATTTTTGGTAATTTGGAATAGTTTTACAATAACTGAACATGTTGTTTATTCATCCTTATAGAGGGCCTGAATGGAAATCTGATGTGATTGCCAAATTTGATAATGCTTGGTTACTTTTAATCCAGTTATAGTATGATGGTTAATAGTGTAGTAACTAAAGATTGTTATTAATCCTACCATTCTACTCATAGGTGGCAATTAACATGGTAACAGTCTTAGAAGGAACAAAGTATCCAGGTTAATGGTGTATGCATTGGCTGCTCATATTTTCTCTTACACCTTATCTTGTCAGGTATTAGAAATTTCAAAGGCCAATAATTAACCATAGATTGGAAAGACTGCTATCAATCTCAACTTGTCAAATTGCACCCAGCACAAATTACTAAAGAGACAAAACCCTGCAACTTATCAACATCTCCAAAGTAATATAACCTAAGAGGCCTCACAGGCCCATTCCCCAGCCCTGAAAATGAAGAAAAATGGAAGAAATTCTCCCCCTCAAACCCACAGTTCCCCAGGTAAGGAGTCCACAGATAGGGTCCTGGATGAAAACCTAGAAAAAAAAATCAGCAATCTGATTATTACAGCAATCAAAAAATTAAAAGAAGACTTAAGGAAGGAAATCAGAGCAATTACAGGAGCTGAGAGACCACTTTGATAAAGACCTAAACATTCTGAAAAGAGATGTATCAGAGCTCTTAGAATTGAAAAACATGGTCAATCAAATTAAAGGCTCAATTGAACATATTAATATCAGAATAAACTCAGTAGAAAATAGAACTTCAGCTCTTGAAGATCGAACATCAGATAATGAAGACAGGTTGAGCAATGTTAAATTGAAGGAGGATAGACAAGAAAAGAAGCTTACTGAGCATGATTGGAATTTCCAAGAAGTTTGGGACAAGAGGAGAAGAAATAGCGTGAAAGTCATGGGGTTAAGGGAGAACATAGAACAACAAATGAATGGCATAAAGAAACTTCTCAATGTGATAGCCAAAGAAAATTTCCCCATATTAGAATTGATCTAGAAACTCAAATTCAAGATGCCTATATGACACTAAATAGACCTAACCAAATGAGAAACTCACTGAGACACATCATATACAAAACAAATAACAGAAGTCAGGGAAAGAATTTTGAAAGCAGTAAGAGAAAAACACCAAATCATATCCAGAGGCACACCAATAAGGATTACTGTGGATTTTTCAAATCAGATAATAAAGGCCAGAAGAGTATGGAATGATATTTTTCAAATATTGAAGGAAAATAATTTTCAGCCAAACATACTGTACCTTGTAAAACTCAGCTTTAAATGTGATGGGGAAATATAATACTTTCATGATAAGAACAAATTAGCAAAACAAATGAACAAAAAATAAGCTCTACAAAGAATACTAAAAGACAAACTTCAATCAGAGGAACAAGCTATCAACTCCCAAAGACCATAAACAGAGGAAAGTCAATAGAAATATAATTCACTAAAAGATATTCAAGATGGTACAAAATTCAGCAAAGGGCACCATGTCAGAGACCCAGAATCACATATCTATATCACTGAACATGAAAGGACTCAATGCCTCAATCAAAGGACACAGATTAGCTTACTGGATTTTAAAAAAAAATCCAACAATATGCTGCTTACAGGAGATACACCTCACAGCCAAGAATAGACACAGATTGAAGGTGAAAGTTGGCAAAACACCTACTGGGCTTCACAAGAATGCAAGCCAGTATTGTGACCCATGATATCCAACAAAAGTTAACTTTGGCCAAAAATTAGTCAGAAGGGATAAAAAAGGTCATTACATCATAGTAAAAGGAATAATACATCAAGAGGACATAACAATAGTTAACATATATGCCCCCAATTATAACCCTTCCAAATATGTGGGAAAAGTACTCAAGGGTATTAAACCACTTATTAATTTCAATGCAATAAATAATATTGGGGGACTTTAATAAACTACTATCAACAATGGACAGATCATCAAAGCAAAAAATCAATAAAGAATCAATAAAGATATCTCTACCCTAAACAACTCTTTCAATCAATTGGATTTAACAGACATTTTCAGAATATTCCATCCCAAATCTGCTGAGTTTACCTTCTTCTCAGCAGCATATGGATCATTCTCCAAAACAGATCAGATCCTAGTCCAAAAAGGAAATCTTAGCAAATACAAAAAAATTGATATAATCTCATGTATCCTGTAAGACCACAAAAGGATGCTCTCAGCAATGAACAGCAAGAAAAATGGATCAAAGATGAAATGAGAACACACATCAAGAAATTCTTAGAAATAAATGAGAATGATGACACAACATATCAAAATCTCTGGGATGGTATGAAAACATTCTTAACTGGTAAATTTGTAGTACTGAGTGCCTTCATCAAAAATCATGAGAAAGACCAAATAAATAAACTATGCTCCAACTCAAATCCCTACAAAAAGAGGAACAATCCAATCCCAAATCCAACAGAAGCAGGAAATAACCAAGATAAAAGCTGAAATCAATGGAATTGAGAACAACAACAACAACAACAACAACAAAAAAAAACCCAATAAAAATAATCAACAAAACAAAGAGTTCTTTGAAAAAGTAAATAAAATTTACAGAACCCTAGCCAACCTCACTTAAAGGAAGAATGAATTGAAGCAAATCAACAAAATTGAAGATGAAAATGGAGACATCAGCACTGACTCAACTCAAATCCAGAGGATTATCAAAACTTATTTTGAAATGCCGTACTCTTCCAAGTTTGAAAGCTGAAGACCTGCACAAATGCCTAGCCACGTATAACACCCTCAAATTAACACAGGAGGACACTGAAAATCTAAATGAACCAATCTCAGGTAGTGAAATTAAAATAGCAATCAAAGTCCTTCCAAAAAAGAAAATTCCAAGACCTGATGGATTCTCAGCAGAATTCTATCACACCTTTACAGAAGAATTAACTACACTCTTTAGTAAGCTCTATGAAATTGAAAGGGATGGAACCCTCCCAAATATTTTTTACGAGGCAATTATAACCCTAATACCAAAACCCAACAAAGGCACATCAAGAAAAGAAATTACAGACCAATTTCCCCTAATGAACATAGAGCAAAAATCTCTAGTAAAATTCTAGGAAATTACATCCAAAAACACATAAAAAAATCATGCATCACGATCAAGTGGGCTTCATTCCAGGAGCACAAGGTTGGTTCAACATACACAAATCAATAAATGGGATTTACCACCTAAACTGAATTAAAGACAAAAACCATATGATCATCTCAATTGATGCAGAAAAGGCTTTTGATAAAATTCAACACCCATTCATATTCAAAACTCTGGAGAAAATAGGGATCAAAGGAAGATACTTCAATTTTGTAAGAGTCATTTATAAAAGTCCCAAAACCAACATTATACTTAATGGTGAAAAACTGAAACCATTCCCACTAAATTAGGGCACAAGACAAGGCTGTTCACTCTCTCTATTCTTATTAAATATAGTCCTCGAAAGCCTAGCCAGAGCTATCGGACAAGAGAATGAAATCAAAGGAATTCTAATAGGAAAAGAGGAAGTCACACTATCTCTATTTGCTGATGACACTTTCCTATACATAGCAGACCTAAAAAGCTCTATCAGACTACCAGAGCTTATAAACAAACTTGGAAAAGTGGCTGGTTACAAGAACAACACTCATAAGTCAATAGATTTCCTATATTCAAGCAGTGATTTTGTTGAAGAAGAAATCCAGAAATCTGTCCTATTCACAATAACCTCAAAAATAATAAAATACTTGGTCATTAATCTAGCAAAGGATATAAAGAATCTCTACAATGAAAACTATTGAACACTAAAAAAAGAAGTTGAAAATCTAAGAAGATGGAAAAACATTCCATGTTCTTGGCTAGGCAGAATCATTTTTTTTTAAATGGTCATTCTGCCAAAAGCCCTATACAGATTCAATGCAATCCCTATCAAGATACCAGTGATATTCTTCATGGATATAGAAAAAGAAATTCTCAAATTCTTTTGGAAAAACAGGAAACCCAGAATAGCCAAAGCATTCCTAAGCAAGAAAGATGAAACAGGGGGTATCACTATACTTCACCTGAAATTGTATTATAGGGCCATAGTAACAAAAGCAGCAAGGTATTGGTATCAAAACAGACACGATGACCAATGAAAAAGAATAGAAGATACAGAGTCAAATCCACAAGTCTTTAATCATCTGATATTTTACAAAGGGGGCAAAAATATAACATGGAGGAAAGACAGCCCATTCAACAACTGGTGCTGGACGAACTGGACAGCCACATGCAAACAACTGAATCTGGATCCCTCTCTTTCACCCTGCACAAAAATCTAATCGAAGTGGATCAAAGAATTAGGAGTCAAACCAGCAACTATATAATTGATAGAAGAAAAAATAGGATCAACATTCCATGACATTGGTGTAGACATTTCCTTCCTCAAGAAGACTCCCACAGCTCAGGAATTAAAGTCAAGAATTAAGAGTGGGATGCCATTAAACTGAAAAGCTTCTGCTCAACTAAAGATTTCATCAAGAGTATCAAGACAGAACCTACAGAATGGAAGAAAATCATTGCATGCTATGCCTCTAACAGGGGACTAATATCTAGAATATATAAAGAATTCAAAAAAATGAACACCAAAAACACAAATTATTCAATCAATAAATGGGCTAGGGAACTAAATAGAAACTTCTCAACAGAGGAAGTTCAGAAAGCCAATAAATATCTGAGAAAATGTTCTACATCACTAGCAGTAAGAGAAATTCGAATCAAAACTTTACTGAGATTCCTCCTCACTCCAATCAGAGTGGTGAAAATGAAGAATATGAACAATAACAGATGCTGAAGTGGTTGTGAGGAGAAAGGAACACTAACGCACTGCTGGTGGGACTGCAAACGATTACAGCCACTCTGCAAAGCAGTGTGGGGACTTCTCATAAAACTAGGGATGAAACTACCTTACAACCCAGCTATCCCACTCCTGGGTATTTTCCCAAAAGAGCTCAAATTGGCATAACTACAGAGACACAGCTATATCAATGTTTATAACAGCTCAATTTACAATGGCTAAACTATGGAAACAACCCAGAAGCCCTCCTTGGATAAAAGGACTAAAAAATTGTGGTATATATACATATACAATGGAGTTCTACCCCACTATTAGAGAGAATGTTATCATGCCTTATGCAGCCAAATGGATGAAAATGGAAAAACATTGTGCTGAGTGAAATATCCCAAACTCAGAGACTTAACGGCCAAATGTTTTCTCTCATATGTGGAAGCTAGTGTAAAACCTAAGACATGATAATATTCAGCTGAGTTTAAGTAATAAACTCACCATAGTTGAAACTTCACATATTCTGGGGGAACCATACTTATGAAGATGGGGGGGGGGAGGGAGGGAAACAGGGAAGGGTGGGAGGGACAAGGGGTTATCAATATAATGGGGAATACTCAACTCCCATTAGAAGCCTAGCTATACACAGGCAGGCAGAGTAACTCGGAAATGTTAATATGTTCATTTCAAACTATAGTATGGTGGGATTACAGAGGAATCCCACCAGGGAATGGATGAAATGGTTTAGATCCTGGTCCAGGATCAGCCTTAACTTACTATCTCACTATGTCAATATCCATGGATGCACGGATATGTAACACCAATTCCCTCCAATATGTAGGACTATGTCAAACTAGTAAAAAAAAATTTAATTAATTAGTTAATATCCTGATTGGGAAAGGAGAATCCCAGAGATTCTTGCTTTGTTTGTGCATCTTGATATCCCTTTATTATGTCCTATAAATTATATTTTGCCATGAGGGGAAAAGGAAATTAGTGCTGTTACCTAGAAATGTTGGAGGATTTGCAACTGGGAGGTAGAAGAACTGATTTTATTCATTATTCTTCTGTCAACCAACTAGATGATCTGAAGTGAGTCAAAATGACTCTAGGACTTAAGTTTCCTATGAATAATAGGAGAAAGTTAAACTAGATAGTCTCTAAATTTTCTTCCAGCTTTTTTTTCCCAATATCATAAGTTTTAAATTAGGAGGATGAGGCTTAGAAACTTAGAAATTACTCTGGCAGATCTGAATTAGTGTTCCATCCAGCCCCCAAATCTGAGCAAACAGTAGTCTGGGGAACAAGCTGTGAGTAGATGCAATTTTTCTTCCTGACATCAACCTTGGAGATGGAGCATGCATTGGCTCCTCATAATCTCCACTGATGACACTGGGGTACCGATTCCACCAACGCCCTTTGAAATTCACTTATGTTTGTTGTCAGTGCCTTGCTCTTGGGGGTTGAGAGTTTCATAAGCTGATTATCCTCTGTATAAAGAAGCACTCCCCTCACTTGATTCTGGCCTGAGTTTACCTCATTCAGTTTTAAAGAGCATCTCCTTTAAGAGAAGATGATTGCAGATTTTAAAAATTAAGTCTACGTTTGTTTTAGTCACATCCCTCATCACTTTTTATATATCTAAGATTTCAATCTCCTTGGCATCCTTTGATTCTGTCTTTCTAGGTTGAAGAGCTTTCCTCTTTTCAGTCTCTTTTGGCACTGCTGGCCACCTTCCCTAGATCCCTGTGACTGCCTTAGTTTTCTTTTCTGGAGTTTTACCAGTTCTATTTTGCATTCCTGGAGCTGCAGCAACAAAAAGTACACATAGGATTCCAGAGGAAGAAGCAGAGGGAAGGGCATATTTTTTAAAACATTCCTGACAATAGTTCATGCCTTTTTGGACTTTTCTAGAAGTGCCATGAGGCTGTGTTCCCAAGAGCCCTCCCTCTTCTCATCTAATTGAAATTAGATTTTTTAAATGTGTGTTATATGTTGTATTTCCGTCTTCCTCCTTCCCTATCTTTCCCCCTTTTTTCTTCTCTGTCTTCCTCTTATCCCTCATTCCAGTTTAGACAGTCATTTTGCCTAAGGTCTTGTCTCAGTCAGGTTTGACTGCTGTAATAAAATCCCATAAGCTGGTGTTGGAGATGTGGCTCAACAGTGGAGTTCCTTGCCTGGCATGCGCAAGGACCCAGGTCTAAACCCCAGCACCACATACACAACTAAGTGTTGGAGAAACTAATGCCAGATGGAAAAATAAATAAAACTGATTCTCTCTTTCTCTTTTCCTTTGTCTCTTTCTTTAAAAAAATACCACAAACTTCGTGGCTTATAATAGTGGAAATTAGTTTCTCGTAGTTCTGAGGTGAGGGTACAGCATGGTAGAGTTCTGGTGAGGGCCTCTTCTGGACCGCACATTGCTGACGTGTGTCCTCAGGTGGTGGAAGGGATGAGGGTATCTCTGGGGCCTTTTTCATAAAGATAATCATCCCATTCACAGGGCTCTGCCTTTGATGCCAGTTTTGTGGATGTTGGGTTCATGTCTTCATGGAGTCGAAGAGTGAACCGAGGGATACAGAGGCAATCTGAGCAAACAGAGTTTATTTAAGAAAAGAAGGGGGACTTGGAACCGAGAACTCGAAGAGGGGGTCTGACTCGTCTTCCTTATAGTCTCTCAAGATTCTCCCACTTTGATTAATCTTTACCTTCCCAGCCCCATGCTTGGGAGCAGGGCTCAGAAGCTCTGGTCTGATCTAGTGTTTTGTCCTGGGCCCACTAGTACCTTTATCAGTAGAAGAGATGCCTGTGTCTGGAATATCTTTGTTAGTAGGGTTTTTGTTAGCACAGGGGATGGGGTGGGGGAGTAATAGCAGATGCTCTCTGCCCTCTTAGATAAAAATGACTGTCAGCCAATTTCCTCCTTGCTGACCCCCATCATTCTGACTACACTGACTTTCTAACTTTTCCTGTCTCATCTTCAGAACATAATCACTTTCCAAACTCTCCACTTTCTACTGACTTAAGTATTCAACATATGACTTTTAAGGGGACACAAACATTTTAGTTCATAACTACATTCTAGTACGAGAAATTCCACCCTCATATCTTATCGCTTTGCTTAAATATAAGACATCAAATGATAACATAATTATGAATTACTGTAAGTCCATATCCTTTACATTATGGAACATAGAGGCCTAATTTAAATACACAATATCAAAATAAAAGACAAAAGTTTTCTGGAACGTAATGGGGAATAATAACTCAGAGACCATAGAATAAGGAGAAATTTTAAAAGGTCCTCAAATGAAGAAGAATCAAAGGCATCTGAGCTCTAGCTATTTTGTTACTCATCTGTATTTCTTTTTTGCCCTCTCTCTTTCCTTTGCTCTATTCATGCCTAGTCCTTTTTCAAGTTTAATCACTCTAAATTTATATTTCCTTTTTTCCCTAGATTTTATCTTAGCTGCTAATCAACACACATGTAAATTGCTCTTGTATGTGCTGCTCAGTCTGATGGTTAGTAGAAATTGAAAAAGGAAAAAAAAATGCAGTGGAAGAAGGCAGAGTTCTAAGATTTACTATGCACCTGCTGTGGGTCGGGTTTTTTGCTAGGCACTATTCTTTTATAGTTTCCTAAAATCCCATGAGAGATTTGTCAAATTTTTCCTTTTTATACTTAATCTACAGATGCTCAAATTATTCTTCCCAAGCATGAGCTTTACCCTGTCAGTTAGCAACTTTCAAACAACTACATTAGCCATGACTTTAAAAGAGTGTTAGGATCAAGACTTTTTCCATTGCTTAGTTGACCTTTATTTTAACATTACAATATAGAGTGATTTTCTTTAAGAGATGATTTTTCTTTGTGTTTATTTTTTAAGACAATGAATTTTACTATGGATTTTTGGACATCAAACAGAATAAGCTCAAACTAAGTCTTTTATAAGGTGGGTCTTTAGGGATATTGAGGATGTTCTTTATGCATAGTGAGCTATTCTCTATAGGAGTCACTGCCTTCGTAAGCCAAAAGCCAAATGTTGTGCCTTACTATGTTAAGGAAGCTGTCAGGGGTGGTCTTGCTTTATCTGGGCTGGTTTTTCTTGTAATTGTTGATGATAATTTTATTATTTATAGAATAATGCCATAGGTTAAATTTTTAATTGAAGGGATCTTCAGAGATCTCATAGTGAGTGGTTTTTGTTATTTGTATGTTGACTTCTAAGAGATTCCAAAACTGATCAGAGGTAGCAGATTTAATGCAAATGTGGAAATATGAAATTGAATAAAACATTATCTCGATAAGTCTCAATTGAAATATTCATTTGCATTTGGAACAGAAATGTATTTTAAGTTTCCTGATGAACATGCATGCTTCTAATGTTAATAAGTTTATCAATTAGTTAATTTTATAATTGTGTATGGTCTGATGAACACTGAATTTCCTCAGTAGGAAAATGCTATACTTTCCTTCTCAGGGGCCCTCATGGGGAAAAGAAGTAATTACTGTCAATGGTACTTCACTTCCTAAGTGCCGTAAGTTTCTCATTTATAATTCTAGCCACAGATTCTTTTTCTCAAGTTTATTTAGGTAATAACTGAAGGGTGACAAAATGTTTATTTAAAATCATCACTAAATATATATATATATATATATATGTATATATATATATATATATATATTATAGTATAATACGAAACAATACTGGAATATTTCTTCCTAAGAAAGAATAATTTGAATAGTACAACTGATTGTGTTTATATTTTTTTTCCATTACTCCTTCCAAATTGAGTAGAACATTTATTTATGTTTTTAACTGATAGGTTGACTGATTTGACTTGGTATAAGATTGTTTTCTGTATCCAATTTTCCTCTGCATCCTTTACCTATATGCTTCCTTAAAATGTTCAATTTTCTGGTACTTTTTGGCCTTGTTTAGTGATTCCACTGACTGCAACAGACATAGTAGTAGTCCAGATGCCAGGAATTCTGTTCTTCATGAATGGAATAGGACAGAGCAACATCAGTTTAAATGTATGTGCAAAGACTTTTTCAGCCTTTCTAGAAAGATTTCTTCAGTTTCTCAAAGCATGATGTGTCTGTTAAACTGTGTTGAAAACAACTTCCAGTCAGCTTTTTCATGTGGGGTTTCTGTAGAACTGCTCGGTCTAGTAAACTCACATGCCGCTTTCTGTATGCCCGGCTTTTCATTTGACACCATTTAACAGTGTGAGCAGTTTCCAGAACTGTGTCAGCTTTGAGGCGTGTTCTCAGAGCAATTGAGTCTTTTGTCTTGACAGGCTGCTCTGTGTCCTGATGTCCTGATTCAGTTTTTTTTTTTAAAACAGGCTTAACACAGGCAAGGATATTCACAGTCTTGATTGAGTTTGTGGATGGATGGTTACATACAGGAATAGGCAGGTCAACATACACTAGATCACAAGATCAAGTCTAAGTGACTACAGGCTGCAAAAAGTTCATGTAAATGTGACTCAAACCTACAACATATTGTGATTTTATTTTTGTACCATTTTCTTTGCAATCATCTGACTGTATCTATACCTTCTTTCATAATTTTATCCCTGCCACAATGGTGTAAAATTCCAACTTTCAAATATTTTTTCATGTACTTATTTCTGAATTTATTACTCTACTGTAGATATTCCTCAACATGTGTATGAATCACATTTTAAATCACTGACTCTCTATCATCCATCACCATTCCTCTATCTCTCTACCAATTATTTCCTGTCCCAGAGGAGAAGCAAGAAAATTATATCTTCTTCTATTGAAAATATTATAGGTGGTTCTGCTCCTACTCAGGCCCTTCTGTGTTGCCCTTTCTATTTGCAAAGAGCTTTCATATTAAATTATGCTAAGAAAACAGAGCATACTTTTGGAAAGATATTAGAGGAACAAAAGGATCTCCTTTTGTCTACATATAACTACATGTATGTGTTCCAACCGATACAGGGTACCTACAAGCAATGTAGTGTGGGCTTCGGTAACCAGATGAAGGGATAATTGATTCTCATGTGGAGAGCTGGGATAAATAGGTGCAAATGAAATGGACAACTCAGGACCCCAACACAGAAGATATGAAGACATTGATAACTGAAATGTATTTAAAGAAAGAAGAACAGAATGGCACTGGCATGAAAGGTAGGGAAAAGAGAGGAGGACTAATATAAAGTGCTAGGAGGGGAGAGAGAAGTGCTGCTTTTGCAAATGAAAATATCTTTGAGGGGCTTCTGAAGGATTTGGATAGGCTGCAGAACCAAGCCATTATCCTCAGAGCTTACCTCCTTAAAATTTCTGCTTCAAACAGCAAGTGTGAATTTGAAATATTGTATAGCAAAGTAACTAAGCAACAAGATGGAAAATGTTAAGTCAAGAAGCAGTGGCATTTTATTTAATATTTCATGATAGCGCACATTGCACTTAGGACGTACAGAAGTAACAAAATTTCATATTCTGAAAATTCTCTCCATGTATATGTAGCCTTAGTAAGCAAGTAAGAGTTTGCTCAAGCATTACTTGACAGCCAGGAAAAAATGTTTTCCCTCCCTTCTTAAGATTTACTGCAAAGACTAAATTATACATGATTGAACAGAATTAACAAAGTACTTCTATTTTAATAATTTTATTTCAAAAGTATGGCTATCTTTGTGAAATCATAAAGAAGGCAGGATATTGAAGGTGGATTGACCAGAGGTGGGTGGAAAAAGGGCCCCTTTCTTCCTCCCCACCTCTCTCCCATGATTCCTTTCATTTTTTTCATTATCCTCTGTCCACAAGTGCTTGGTGAGAGCCTGCTGTGTGCCACGGACTACTGGGCACTGAGACTAGCTATGGTCCCATGGAGGAGATATTCTGGGAAAAGGATATTCTTGAGGTGTATAGGAAGAACTATTTTATTAAGACTTGAGGAATGGGGAAAGAATTACAAAGAAGTTAATGATAAGTGGGAATTTGAAGAATGAAGAAAGTCAAAGAGTGTCTAATAAAGAACTTTGAACGTTGGAAGGGTTAAATAAATGCTGAATTTATAAAGTAAAAAAGAATGCATTAAGCTTTTAAGTTCAACTTACAGATTTTGAAATAGTATTTTAGAATGTGTTAACATATCAAAGCAATCATGTTGACTTGTGATTACTAATTTGGATACATTCGAATTTAATATGTTGTTATCAGTGCCATTTATTTCCTTAGTTTATGAAATTTCCATAAACGTAAAAAAGGCTATGAAGAAAAATAAAGTAGGAGAGGTAGGTTATGATTTCTTTTATAGAAGAGTCATAGAAGGCTTTTATGATGAAAAAACTTCTTGGCATAAACTGAAGGAAGTGAGGGAAAAAGTAGAAAAGGTGGCCTCAGGACCTTCCAGGAAAGGGGAAGAGCATGGGCCAAGCCAGTGCTCTCCAGGTACATGCAAAGGCTTGCTTTCTGAAGGAGAACTGAAAGCTATGGATGCGTAAAGACAAAAAAAAGTATAGCTAAAACATCAATAGAAGACATAAAATGGAATTAAAAAGAAACTTGATTTAGCAACCCCATTATAGCCCACAAAAGGCTTGTAAGGCAGAGCAAAGAACAAAGACCCTCAGTATACATATCAAATACCATGATCATGGGCTTAAACACAGACATCTCAATGATGGGTTAAATGTCCTTTGATAACGAAACCAATTTAGAAGGCAGAGATCATCAGACAGGATTAAAAACAAATAAGAATGGTCTACATGTTTGTTTGTAAGAAATACTTTGAAACAAATACGCAGTTACATTGGCAGGATGTTAATCAACAGCCAGAAATGTATACATTCTCTGTAAGCAGTAAGCCTAAGTAGTGAACATGACAGATGAAATGAAATCAGGTGAAATGTGTGTGAATCAAATCTAAAAAACTCCCAAATTTGTTAATAAAAAATTGTCAGAGCTAAAGAGAAAACATAAATCTACTATCAGGTTTGGGAGTTTTAAAGAATTTTTTCTCAATAATTGATAAAATGAGTTTACAAAGATAAGTTAGTTTATAAAAGAATTGATTGACACTATCAACCAAATTAGCCCAATCGACATGCGCAGAACACTATAATCAAAAACAACAAAATACGCCTTCTCAAATAAGTGTGAAATTTTCACGGAATCAGATGGTCCACATCCTAGGTCATGTAAGAAACTTAATACATTTCAATGGAACGAAATAACACAAGTGGTTTACCTGCTTACAAATAAAATATCGGCCCCTACACTGGAAATCAGCCACAAAAAGTTGATAAACTCCCCCAGATATTTTAAAATCAAACACAGTACTTCCAAATAAGTCCCACATCAAAGAAGAAACAGAGAAATTTAGAACTATTTGGAACTGACTGATAACACGCGTGTGTGCTTGCGCAAACATACACACACACGCAGAAACGTGCACACACGCACATCATGTTAAAATTAGTGGGCTGGGGTAAAGTAATTGACAGAAGGAAGCACATAGCCTTCGGGGCGTTTATAAAAGCAGAAGGCAGCGAAATGAGTGATCTAGCCTCTTACCTAAGGTATACTAGAAAGAAGGAAGCAAAGCGAATGCAAAAAAGAAATAAAAAATGCATTATTAGTGAAGTAGTAGAAAGGATCAAAAAGTATCAATAGAGAAAATCATTAAAGTCAAAGGTTACTTCTTTTAAAAGTGAAACTGATAAACTTACACATAAGATAGATAAAGAAAAATTTTTTAAAAAATTCTGAAATCAAATACAAATGGCAACATTCTTGCATAAAGAAACACCAAGCTCAAATGGCTTCACTAGTGAATTCTATTAAACATTTAAAGAAAAAAGTCACAGGAATATTACATAAGCTCTTCACAAAGTAGGAGATGAAGAACATTTTGTGAGGCCAACGTAACCCAGACACCAAAATAAAACAAAGATATTGCAAGACCGACCAGGATACCTCATGGACGTAAATTTAAAACTCTTTAAGAACATATACTAAAAGAGTATAGCAATCTATACATAAGGAAAATATATGATCCAATAGAGTCTGTTCTAGGATTTGAAAGTGAGTTCCTAGATGAAACTCAATCTAATTCACAACATGAACAGGTTGGGAGAGACACATCAGGATAAGAATAATCACACAGAAAAAAATATTTACTAAATTTAATGACTGCTTATCATTTTAATATTCACAAAAATAAGCTTTGAATGGAAAGAACCTTCTTCAACTTCATAAAGACTAGTTGTGAAAACTTCATAGCTAGCATAAACTTAGTGATGAAAAATTATTTCCCCTTTTTCTTAGATCAAAGACAAAGCAAGATCTGCTAATGTATTTTCCCCTCTCAATATTGTAGTAGAAGTTACAGGACAGTAACAAGGCAAGACAATTAAATAAAAGAAATAATGTTTGGAAAAGATGAATAGAGTTGTTATTATTTATAGACAATCCAACCATAAATAAATTATGAAAAGGAACCTACAAAAACATAAACTACTAAGGGAATAATCAAGATTTCACATTACAAAGTCTATATAAAGAATCAAATATTTTTCTTTAAATTTTCAAAGAATAATTGAGAAGCAAAATTTTTAAATATTCCAGGTAGCAATGACATAAAATACTTAAGAAAACCACAAAATGTTGCAAAAATTAGATTAAAACTTTAAATGATGGGAAATATATGTTAGGTTCATGAATTGAAAGTTTTGATAATGTTAAGGTCAATTTGGTCTAAAAATTTTTTGAGATTCTCAATAAAACTGCATTATAGTATTTTTTCTTTTTTTTTTTTTTAGTAATGACAGATTCTAGTCTATGTATAAAGTGAAAAATTTTAAATTACCAAGTAACCTTAGAACAAAATAATAAAGTTGGAAAGTTCATTTCACTGTATTTCAAAACTTGCTGTTGACTTGCTGTATTTCAAAACTTGTTGCTCAGCCGTTACTATGGTTGTCTGGCATGCGGGTTTGAACCCCAGCACCAGGTACACAACAAAGTGTTAGAGTAATGGAAGCTACATGAAAAACTCAGTAAAACTGATTCTCTTTCTCTCTCTCTCTCTCTCTCACTGTCCTTCTCACTCTCTCTCTCGAAGAGAGAAAGACAGTGAAAGAGAGAGAGAGAGAGAGACAGAGATAATCAATTTTTTTTGAATTTTTCACATGGCTTTTATTGCTCTGACAGTTGTATATGTGTGTGCTAGGGTTTGAACCCCTGTACCTGTGCATGCCAGGCAAGCTCCGTAACTGCCGAGCCACGGCTCCAGCCCCTCCTTCTCTCTCTTAAAGAAAAAAAAAAAATCAACTTAAAACTTGTTATCCCATGTAATCAAGACAGGATGGTATTAATGAAAGCACAGGTAAATCAAAATTCAAAATTTGACTTATAGAAGTACACCCAGTGGCTGGAGAGGTGGCTCAATGGTTTGGGGGCTTGCCTTCCATGCCCAGGGACATGGCTTCAAACTCCAGCACCACGTACACAGCAAAGTGTTGAAGCAATGATAGCCAAGTGAAAAACTATATAAAATTGATTCTTTCTCGCTCTCACTGTCCCTCTTTCTCTCAAAAAAAAAAAAAGTATACTCAGTAGTATAAAGTCAACTAATTGTTGAGAAAGTATTCAATCAATTCAAAGGGGAAACAGAAAGTCTTTTTAACAAATGTTGCTGGATCAATCAAATAGAGGAATGAAAAGAAAAAAGAAGGCAGAAAGGGAGGAAAGGGGAACCTGAAATCATAAACTCGAGTTGCATCTAACATTGATTAAAACATTAAAACTCTCATGCTATAATAGAGGACACAGGTCATTATGTATTTTCCAAACCCGTAAAATGTGTTTCATCAAGAGCAAAGCCTATGTAAACTTGTATTGCAGGTAGTAATGATGTATCAATGAAGGTTCAACAATTAACCGCAAACATACCACCATGGTGGGACGCGTTCCACATGGGGAGGTTACTAACGGGTGGCGTTAGAGAGCCCCTGCATCTTCCTCTCAATTTTCTGTGCATCTAAAAGCAGTCCTTAACAATAAAGTCTTTTGTTGAAAAATAAAATGGAAAACGCTAAAATGTTTCTAGAAGAAAACAAAAAGAGTATCTTCCCACCCTTAGGGAAGCCTTATTTAAAAGCTTTCTTAAAAAGCACATGGACAGCAATAAATGGGAGACAAAAGAAAGAAGATAAATTCGATTTCATAAAAATTTCAAAATTTTTACTCAATCTGAACAACAAAACAAACACAAGTATTGGATTGAGACCCAAATAATCCAAAACATATTCCTGAGTCAACAGAGACATAAATAAATAATAAGTGAAGAAATGACGATGTTTCCTTACAGAATGATCACATTTGTCATATGTAAAAGAGTGAAGAAAGTAGAAAAAACGTCATTCAACACCACAGTAATAATTTCCACAGGTAAATTATTGGGTAAAAATTCAAGCTGAAATAAGATATCTGGATATTCTCAAAGTGTCTCCCTCCAACTATTCACAGTTTTTACAGCAAGAGTTAGTAGCTTTACAATGAAGAATCCTTAGAGACAATACTTAAAGCTAAGTGATCAATGTTCACATCACCAGCAATACATATCAGTATCATTTACCTCCTGCTATGATCTGCTGCAAAGATTCCACCACCCTGTGGCGTCTTCCTTAACAATGTGCAGCATTACCTCAGTGTCATGATGAGATGAGCAAACATTAGACAAACTGAAATGGAGGGAAATTCTCAGACAAACAAACAAAACGCGACCAGCATTCTATAAGAGTCAAGGTCATAAATGACAAGGAAATGATGACAAACAGTTATGGATTGGTGGGAACTAGGAAGCCTGAGAGCAATGTGGGATCTTTAGTTCAATCCTGGAACAGGAACATAACATTCATGGAAACACTAGTGAAATGAGTCCTGCAATTTGATTATGTGCTAGCATATGGTTAACTTAGAAGTTTTGATTAATAGTCTATGGTGATGTTAACTGTTAACACAGGGAATATTGGCTGACAGGTATGTGGGAGCTCTCTGCACTGTTTTTATCTTGCTGTGAGTCTGAAGTCACCTAAGAAGACATTTGTAAACAAAGCAGTGGCCTAAACCGAAACCTAATTTCAAAGCCACTTTTCCCTGTGGACTAGATCACCTTTCTCAGGTCTGTCTCTGCAGATGAATTCTTCAATGTACCTGATTATTTATGGGATGCTTTGGGTGTGCCATATCTGTTGCCACTTCTGAGGAAGTAGTTGTATGGAGTCATGTTTAAGATTGCTGTGGTTCAGGTCCTATGACATGTGACCTTGCAAACTTACTAAAAATGTAAAATTTGATTATATTTCTATGTTATTATTAGGCAAAATATTCCCCTCTCTCTAAGCATCCAATGTTGCTTCTCTACAGGGAAAAAGATTTAAACAAAGGAGGTCAATAGTCTTGGTTTATCCTAGTGTCCATTTGAATATGTAGTTTTAGAAAACTTTGATTACGTGAGGAATAATAAAGTCTTTAATCCAAAGAAGTTTTAAATATTCACTTTCATGTACCAGTGGGCAAAAGAAAAAGTTATTCTGAGAGGAACAGGGAATTGGTAGCTGTGGACCTGAAATCAAATTACAGACAGTTGTCAACTCTGCTTAGCTTATGGGTTTAAATATTCTTTATATTTAAGTATTACAGTAAATATTCTACAGCTTTCAGAACAAAAATACATAATTCCAAGAACTCAGTTCAGTGCAAATCTATGATAATTATAGAAAGAACACTCTTTGTGGCCCTAACGGGATATATCAGAAATCCATGCAGTGAAATCAGAATAGCAAAAAATAAGATCAGAAATTAAGTGAAATTAGTAAAGCAATGTGAGCATATGTGAATTTAGCCCTTAGGTTAACTTCCTCTTGAACTGAAAACAGAGGAAACTTGGTAAACACTTGTAACAGTGCCCTTGAGTAAAGTGTATTTGATTTGCAAGGTCGCATCTCCGGATATGTTAAAGATGCACAATGTTCATTTTCATGTTTCCTCTGTCATTTTCAGTAGTGTCACCTAATAATCAAATGTGTCCATTATCTTTTTCATATAGCTGCTTTTCAACCAGGGAAATAAAAAAATAGTGTGCTGAAGTTAGAGATAAATTTCACCCCATGTTACAAGGCTATAAATTACTTGTTTATTCATTGATTTTCACTGTTGATAAATATGGTATTCTGTCAACTGTTGGTAGCAGCATTTCCCTTATCGTTAATGGTAATGTTGCAATTCCTTGTACCTAAAGGAGGCACGGAAGCACTGATAGTTTGTGTTTAGATTTTTTTTTATGAAAAGAGCTCGATTTTTCCCATGAGAGAGGCCTACCCTGCCCTACGGAACATGCATGCTACATCAACTTCCAGGAGCCACTGCGGAACTATTAATGAACTGAAAATTAATGCAAAGTATATATCCTACTGTCCTTTGAAATGTTTACTGGGTGTCTGCTTCTGTTGGCCAAGGCTGGGATATCTCATGTGTTTGTTTCATGATGCTCAAGGATGCATTTCGTAGCATTGCAACAGGGAGGGCAGATGAATATAAAAGAATATGGAAAGTCAAAATTCTTTTCCCAGATCATTTTCTTACTATTTCCCTGCTGTTACTTATTTGGTAATTTACTCGGTCTACTCTTAGTATCATTTTATTTACTAAAAAAGAAAACAAAATTGGTAAACTTTTATCTAAAAAGTCCACATGTCTATTATTACAAGGATCCAGTGAGAATAAGGTTCAGGGTAATTTTGTAAGCTGCTAAGCCAAACGCAAATGCAGGTAATCATTGTCACAAGTGGAATTGTCGTGAATAGTGGTAAATCAAAGCTTCTTCAATGCTTGTTTTCTTTCCTTTTTTCCGTAGGTCTACAAGTTAGGGTGGATTTTTTTTTAACTGACCATACCAAGTTTTAGCCATGATTCAAAGAAACTAGAACTCTTTTTCCCCATTTTTTATTGGTTCATAATATTACATATAACATCATGGTTCATTTTGATATAATTATAAAAGCATGGAATATGATTTGTTCTAATTCAGTCCGCAGTACTTCCCCTTCCCCTTTACCTTCCTCTGTATCCTTTCCTCTGCTGATTTTTGTGCTACTTTTAAAAAAATAATGTCCTGTGGATATACATAAAGATGAGGTTCACTGTGTTATATTCATGTATGTACATAGGATATTTAAGCCAAGTTCACTTCACTGTTTTTCCCTTACCCTATTCTTCCTCCCCTCCCCTTCAGACCCCTTTCACCATTCCACTAATCTTTCTTCTATTTTTGTGGAATGGTGGCAGGTATCTAAATTTGACCCTTTTGGAAGATTGGAGAGACAGTGAGTTGGCACAAATCAATGGCTGAGAAACAACTTAGTGACTTGGGAGATGAAATCTGTTGTGTAACTCATGCTCACAACTTGATTGTGTGCACAGGGGCCCTATAAATTCCTCATTTTACAAATGGAAAGATGGGGTCCAGAGAAGTTGAACAACTTATGAAAGACAGGCATTTGTGCAAAATAGTGAGGCCTGACACCGGTGTCAGAAACACTCCTGTTACTCCCAGGGAAGTTGAAAGTGGAGCTGGACAGACTTCTGATCAGACCAGAGGAATACTTTATTTGCTTTCCTACTTTGTATATGACATTTTGTTGGAGAAAATTAAGAGGCTATAGATACAAACTTTAACACTGGACCGCACAGACTGTATAGTCATCATTCCCAACTGTGCTCTGCTCCCCTTCATGTACCCCATCAATAGTGATTCCATTTTAAAAATTATATAGGAAAACAGTATTAAGGAAGTTAGTTTGAAGTAGTACCTTTCAACTGTTTGGACAGCAGTCCATAGAAGAGAGAGATACTGTACAAGCAAGAAGACGATATTCAAATACACATAGCAGAAATGAAAGTAATACAAAGCAGACCATGATTCTTAATATTTTAATCCAGTAATAATTGTTACTTAATATTAAAACAAGAAGCATAAAGATATTTTCCAAATATTCTTTACCAATTCTGTCATATTTATTGCAAGGATTAAGATATTATTCAAAAAAGTATTCTAGATATGAAATGGATAATCTCTAATGGTGAAGATTTAAACCAGAAGACATCACCATTTCCAAAATTATTTTTATATGAAGTATTTGAAACATTAGTAGCTCCTTATTGCACCGAGTTGTTTTATGCTTAAATTTTGAAAATTGGCTTCAGTAACAATGATATTGAAAATATGGATTAGGTTAGGTTAAATTGCATTTGAGGAATAACCATCATTTCTTTGTGCAGACTTATTTTTTTCAAAAATATTAAGAGTCCAAGATGTGTACAGAATAAATAAAATAAACACTGTCAATAACGTACCAAGACTTCTTGGATGGTGTTGAAGGTCACGTGAAGAGTTTTTGGTGAGTTTTCCATGTCTACCCATGTTTTTCTTCTCTCAGTTGTTTAGTTTTCTTAACTTCTTTCCTGTACACTTCTGCATAGTTCCTCCTTTTCTTTTGTAACTTTTTTTCAACCATAGTTTAGGCTTAGGTATAATTGAAATTTTATCTGCTTTTAAAAGCAAATAAGTCTAAACTGCTGATGATACCTTCAGGGGTCAGGCATCAAATTTCATAGAGAGGGTTGTAAATTGTTTAAATTTAATTAGGGAGTGATGTGACTTTTTCATTCCTTTATTATAGTACTTGCCATTTATCCCTCTTTGCTTTGCATTATAAATAATTGCTTGTTTCTTACTTCTCTCAGCATATTTACTAAATCCATAAATAAATGATGGAACAGAACTTTAACTTAGAAATATTTATTGTTATTACCAGATAGCTTTGGACTCAGTAGAGATGCAGGTTACATATATTACACAGTTTAGCTAAATCAATGAAGCTGAAGGTGCCAAACACTTATCACGCAAGACATCATTCTTCAATGCTGGGCAGCAGGCACAAATCCCTAAGCATGTATCTTCTTTCAGTTGGGCTGATAATGAACCTCAGATTGCCCCCTAACATCATGCTTTAAGAGATACAATTAGTTTATTAGATTTGGCATTATAATTGTAACATGAGAGTCATTTCTCTCTTAACTGAAATAAATTCAGTTATTGAAAATTACCTTTTTAAAAAACAAAACTTTGTAGGTCTGCTTTGCACTGAGGATATTGCCAAAGACACAGGCAGGTGAATTGCAGACAAAGCAAGTGAATGCTAAAGGTGGCATCCGAGGTCTCTCTCTCTCTCTCTCTGTGCTATAAACTTGAATCCACTTTTCTCTCTTCGTTTTTATTAATTATCAAAATACGAGAAGTACTTTTCTTGAAATGTTGTCTTTGCAAGTCCAAGTCTATGGCATCTTTGATTTCAAATGCACCTTCTCTTCAAAGCCTTCCCTGCATATCAACCTCTCAGGCATTTCAGGCAGAAATGAGCATCAAGAAGGGTGAAAAGAGAAAACTACGCAATTGTACCCTGGAGCTCGAAGCCATCTTCCAGGAAGAGCAATGATACTGCACTATAGGCCTCTTGACAGCATCATCCCCTTCTCATAACTGTGAGAAACAACTCCTGAGTATCATTTGGAGGAAAGTTTCCTTCAGTTGGAAGGGGTTAAAATAAAAGAGGAGAAAATTGAATAGGCAGTGGACAGTGTCTGCCACAGTACAGAAGGTGACCATCTAATTTTTGACTGGGTGGAATTCATTTACTCTTCTGAGTCCCATATCTTGCTATCCCTCATGGGAAGCAAAAGAAGCTGGCTAATCACTTGGGCCTGATTTTGCCATATGTAGAATCTATTTATTTACAAGTGAACATATTCTTGCTTAATAATGCATCTACAAGCACCTGCATGTGAATTTCATACAATGTTCAAGTTTGATGGTGAGTGGAGTAAAGGACTGTAAATGCTACAAGGACTCTTTAAACTGAGAATCAGCCCCTGGTCTAAATAGTCTTTCTTTTTTTTTTTTTTTTTTCAGTTGAGAAATACTTTTGAGGATGAGACGGAATTGACCATCATAGGAGCTTTTGATATGGAACTAGACATGCTACATAAAAAAACAACAGAAAAATCTATTACATGTGTATAGTATTATCTTCAGTAATACAGACAAGTGATGCATCCACTAATTTGTAAATTGTAAAAACAGCACATTCAGATTTAAAGTAAGAATTGGGTGTTTATGTATCTATATGCTTAAGTTATGCACTATATAAGTTCTATTTAGCATTTTTACTGTTTTCATTGGAATTCTGTGTCTTGTCATATTTTAATCTATTTCTGGGTACATTCAGGAAATTGCTTTGGAGTGTGATAACATGCATCTAGAACCACCACGTTGCGATGATTCGCAAATGATGTCACCTACTACTATTGCAGTCTGTACTTGGAGAAATATCACTCCTAGAAAATTTCTCTGAGGGCATGCAATAAACAATTTCATTAGAAATAGTTTTTTTAATGGTACATTTCACAGTTATTGCCACATTTTTTTTCTGTCTTCTTTTTAAGTTTTCTAGAACTCAAGTGATCAGTTGTCTTTGATTTCTCTGCTCCTTCCCAATATGCCTATGATTTTTGAAGCACAAAAATGTGGTCAACCAAGGGACGTTGCATGGATATTCTGACTGTTGTAGTCTTCTATCTGAGCTGTAAACATGACCTTCGAGGGTCAAGTGGATTACTTGTCATGGCCTTGTTCCTTAGGTTCCCTATGACCTCCATTTGCAAACAGGATTGGGGCTTTGCTGGATGGACTGGTTTAAGAAAAAGCCATTTCAGACTTGCAGAATCAATGGGAGGGGGAAACTGCATCATTGGAGATCAGATGACTGGATTCACTTACATCTGTAATGATGTTTGTTGTAGAAGAAACGAGCTGAGCAGAAAAAGCCTGCTCTTTCTTCTCTCGTGTTCACATGGCCCATGCAAGTCTGTGTGCACTAGAAAGCAAGAAGATATCTCCACTAGTGGAGTGAAAGCCTCTTTCCTCTTGTTTTAGGCTTTTCGTTTTGTTGCTTTTGAAATGACTCTTTAAAAAATGAAAGATTAAAGGAAAGCAGCATGCCAAATATCTGAGAGAAAATAGCTTTTGGAGCAGAGCTTAAAAATATAAGCTTCTAAACAAGAGCTCAGGACCCAACAGAAAAAGAAAGGATTAAAGGGCCAAGGAATTGCTCTGTCCTGTATACACAGAGGATGCTGTTTCCTTGTTAAAGGGGAACTGAACAGAACAAGACACTTGTGGCCCCAAATTGGGTAAGGAGGGTGCTGAGAAGGGAGAAGATGAACTTCCAGAAGTTTCTGAAGGGCAGAATTATGTTTCCCATCATGATGACTTTAGACTGTGGATTCAAGTGAGGTACCCCATATGCCACTGCAAGGGCAAGACTACAATAGACAAGGGGGAGTCTCATGTCTGGGCTTTTTCCATGATTGTTCATGGATTACTAGTTAACTAATTTTGAGGATAAGAAAAATGCTCCCAGTGGACCTATATCTGCCAGGTGTTGTATCACTTTCGCCTTTGTGTCT
>PVKS010000433.1:0-21632 GCA_004027875.1 Aplodontia rufa
AAACTCTTCAGCAGGTGGGAAACGACCTTGGTGATGAGGTTCCAGTTTCCGCCTCTATCGCTCACTCTCAACATACAAATGTCATTCTGCGGCCGTCCCGAACTCTTAGTCCCCAGAACAGTGAAGGCACTGTGTGTTCAATGGCGCCATGCGCTGGTCCCTGGAAGGCCCCCGTTTCGACTTGTCTGTCTGGCAAAGCCCAGCCTAAGCCCCAGTGCTGCTTCTTGCATGCATCCCTGCACACCTCTGTACAGACCCTGCCTGCTGAAGCACCCATTTTCTTCTTGCTTGTTGAGTTGCGTGTGCCCTAGAGTCTGTGAACATCTCAATGGGAGGACATAGGCCCAGTCCTAGTGCCATCCCCTAGGCAGATGCTCAAGCAGGAGAGTTCTGTCGAGAGAGGGGAGAATGAAAGAAGGGAGGTAGCAGAGATGGCTATGGTGGCATCTGCTGGCCAGCTGCCTTCTCAGCCACTGTACAGCACTCCAGAACACCCTGGAAGCGAGGCAAGCTCCGTGCACCGTCTCCCACCAGAGCTGCAAGCTGTTTACCCGTACAGCTGCTGTTGGGCGTTCATGCTCTGCAAGCCGATGTCTGCAGCCGGGAGCCAGAGCATGGAGCCATCTCCACACAGTAGGAGACACGCTGAGCCTGGCTGAGTGCTTCCTGCTGGTGGGAATTCATTCATTCACTCATCCATTCACGGATACATTTTCACATGGAATCAACTTAGGAAAAAGCAATATTCTGGGACAACAGGGCAAATAAATGCGATTAAGACATAGCCTCTGGAGTGGTTTGAATAATATTCCCACTCCTCACTCCTCCAGCAGATATTCTGGCCATGGCCTCCTTAAAGGTAGAGTATGCTCCAAGCCCCTTGGCTGCAGGCTTGGCCGTAAGACCTACTTTGAGCAGTGGCACCTGGGTGGAACTGACAGCTCTCAAGCAAACCTGCGGGACTGTGGTGTGCTTCATTGCACCTCTGTCACTGACTGGGATGATCCCCCCTCACTGGTACACTGGTCCAGGAAAGATGAAAGATTTATAAAGCCAGGTCACCCAGACAACCCACAGTGTGACATACGGGTGCTGCAGCCCAGCCCAGGTCAGCTTTGACTCAGCTGATGTGTGCGATGAGAAATAATCGTGGCTTTAAGCCACTGAGTCTTGCGGTGGATCAATGCACGGCCACAGGTAACTCAAACAGTCCCTGCCTTAGAATGCCTCCACCATAGGGAATGGAAGCCAAGACCCAGGAGCCAGCTCATAAGGCAGGTGGGCACCTGTTGTGGGTGTCACCAAGACATCCACATCCAAATCCCTGGAACCTGTGGCTGTGTTAAGTTTCATTATAGGGAAGATTCAGGTTGCAGATGGAGTTTAGGGGAAGATTCAGGTTGCAGATGGAGTTTAGGGGAAGATTCAGGTTGCAGATGGAGTTTAGGTTACTCACTGGAACCAGATAGATGGCTTTGCAGGACCCAGCAGGCCACTGCTGGCTTCAAAGATAGAGGAGGCCACAAGCCAAGAAAAACAGGCAGCGCCCAGGAGCTGGAAACACCAAGGCGACAGTTTGTGCCTTAGATCCTCCAGGAAGGAAGGCAGCCCAGCTGCCACCTTGATTTCAGCCCAGTGAGTCTTGTTTTGTACTTCTAGCCTCCAAAACTGTCAGATAACGCATCCGACTCCACAGGGACTATGTTCTAAGATACCCCCCCACACACACACACACTGAATATCTGAAACCACAGATGGTACTGAGCCCCTTCGACTCTGCAGCAGTTCCTCATAGTGCCCTAGTTAATCTGAGCTTTGATGGCCCCTGCCCCAGCGTCTCCTTTACATTACTCTTTTTGAACTTTGGAGTTATTATGAAGTAAAATGAAGTTTACTTGAGCAGCAGCAGTGTGATACTTGACAGTTGAACTCATAATCAAGATGACTACTGGGTAACCAACAGGAGGGTAGCACATGAAGGGTGGATATGCTGGACAAAGGGATGATTCACACGCCAAGCAGAGCACAGCAGCAAAGGGTGAGATTTCATCATGCTATCCAGAACAATATACAATTTAAAACTTACGAATTGTTGATTTCTGGAATTTTCTTTTTTCTTTTCTTTTTCTTTTTCTTTTTTTTTTTTTTAAAGAAAGAGGGGACAGTGAGCAAGAGAGGAAAAGATAGATGCAATTTTTATTTAGTTTTTCATATGACTTTCATTCCTCGGACACTTCGTTGTGTACATGGTGCTGGGGTTTGAACTCACGTACTCACGCATGCCAGGCAAGCACGGTAACCGCCAAACTACCTCTCCAGTCCCATGGAATTTTCTTTTTAATGTTTACAGACCATGGTTACTGTGGGTATCTGAAACCACGGATAAAGGCAGTCTACTCTAAATGCATTTTTGCAGGCCTGCAAGATTGTGGTAACTTGTTACAGCAGCAAGTAGAAATAATACTCTCTGCCCCCGAGTCTTTCTGCTCTTCTCTTGCTTTGAGCCTGAAAGGCTGACCTTCTTTCTCTGAACATCCAGCCCCTGATGCTCTGGCTTAAATTTGGTTTCTGCTAGTGGGTGGCATCCTTGGGAAAATGGAGCTAGGGAAAGAGGCCAGGGTATTTCTTTCCCTGTTCCCTCCCTCCTTGAACAGTAGCTCTGTCCTCTGAATGCTTGCTGAGTGACTCTTGCCCCTGCTGTGACTCTTCCCACCTCTGGTCACACTGCTTTTCCCTCTTCCCCTTCCACGTAAGATAGCTATGACATCCTGTGTGACTTGTCCCTGGTGCTTCAATACCCTTGGGGGCTTCCCTTATAATCCTGCCTGCATCTCGAAAATAAATAAATAAGTAAATAAAAATAAACCTTCATTAAACTTTCGAAGACCCAGTCAAGAGTCCTTCTGTATCCTGTAGGAAACCTGCCTGATTCACAAGATGTGATCATTCTTTAACAAGATGCCCATGGACTTTGATGGGAAAGCTTGGGGACATTTCAGGAAGGAAAGATTTGATGTGGCATTTGCATTGTCTCCACAAACAGGAAGGGGACAGGAATCCTGGAACCAGGAAAGGGGTCTGGGCTAGGAGTCATACCCAGGGGCTTTAGGCTGTCTACCTTCTTCCCATTCAATAATGACCTTGAATGAGTCAGCTGACTGCACCTGCCCCCTGCTCATTTGCCTGTCCCTAGAGAGGGCGGCAATGAGTGTACCTCTCATGCTAAGGCAAGAAATGAAGCAGCTGGCCCACAGTGATAGCATGAAAATGGTGACTACAGAAGGTGTGGGTTCTCCAGGGGACAGAGCAGCTCAAGTTCAATAAGCAGTCATCAAACGTGTTCAGGGAGCCGCACGCAGCCAGAATGGCTGGATCAGAAAGGCAGATCTCTGGAAAGGAGTGTGGGGAGCATATAGCCCAGAGGGCATTTGGAACCAGGGCAAAATTCTGGGTTCAACTCAACTGGCAGTGGGTTGCTTTGAGAGCTTTCGAGTAGGGAAGTCTGAGCGACACATAATAGGGAGAGAGACAGAGAGAGATGTTTGAGGGTCAAGGATCTTTGGCAACTTCCTTTGGAGAAATTTTCAAAGCCATCTGTGTTGTGTTTCCTTTCCGCAAAAAGAGGGAATAGAGGTAAATAGAACTCTAGAGTCAATTTATTGACTTTGGCCCTGACAGTAATTCTTTTCTTGGGTAATGTGCCTTCTAGCTCGATCCCTTGCCAACCTGGTGTTCAGGAGTGCGCTGGTAACGCTCAAGGAGCGCAGTCCCACTGGAGTACAGCGTGAAGCACCTGGAGCTGTAAGGGGTGCTGCTGGTTCCTCTGTGCTCCATGACCCCTGCTCTGTCTGCAGGGCCTATTTTCTCGTCCTCTGGTCAGTCTACCTCCCAGTTTCCGCTAACTGACGGTGTCTCCTGTTTTCCCTGTGACAGGGAAGGAAGAAAAAAACCTGAGTCTGTCAACCAAGTGCAGAAGAGCTGGTGAAAATGGCCAATGGAAGCCACGCCATCACTTTAGAGTCACGGCATATTCCAAAGGGGCAAAAGAGAAGCTCCATTCTGTTTACCCACGTGACTCAGAGTCTGGCCCATACAAAGAGGCCAGTCTTCACTAAATCTTGTTTTTGTTTTTGTTGTGGTTGTTTCTTTTATGTTTTTCATCTTATTTACTGTAATGGTCGTGTATGACTTTGGCATCTTATAAAATGTTGTGATTGTATTTTCTTAACATTACTAATTCAGAATATGTTTCTATTAGTCAGTACTTTTTGGTTTGCAGCAGTCAGAAACCCAACTTGAAGTAGCTGAAGCACATAAGGGCACTGGTGATGGACATGGAGAATCCCCAGAAGTCACTCGACCAGGTAGCAAACCCCTTACTCACTGTTTCGACATCTGCAGACTCAGGCCCTCATCGGAATGCACTGCCTCCAGCCTTTACCAGAGTATCCCCACCCTACTGAGAAACTCAGTCTAACAGCTACCCCACTAAAAAATCCTAGTTTAACCAGAAAAATTCCTTCTGTGTCCTCCCCCACCAATTCAGCCTATAAAAGACCACCTATCCAAAAGCCAAGCAGCCTGAAAAATGCGTCCCTGAAACTCACAATGAATCTCCTTGATCTGTTGAGGTCCGGTTCCTTTCTGTGCCTCGTACCCTCTTTTCCTTTCAACTGGGAAGTGTGAGTGTATCCACTGCGGCACCAGACACAGCTGGATCCAGGCATAAAAGTGCTGTCATTGGGACTCTGCTCCGCTTCTGCAGCCCAGAACTATTTCCCAGGACTGTTTGATTCGTGGTGGCCCCTGGCAGCTCCAGATTTATATTTTACAGGACAAATAATTCCAGAGGGAAGGAAGGGCCTCATCTTTCACAAATGTGATGGATGTCCCAGAACAGAGTCTTCCTGACCTAGGCAGAGTCATGTGTCCACCTTGACCTCATGGTGTCAGAGATGGCACACTCTGGGTGGCCAAGCCTCAACCAGGTGTCTGTCCCCACACATATCCCCTAAGAAGAGTGTTCCTAAAGGGAAAGTATCCAGTGGAGAGGCAGGTAGATTCTGGAGTCTGGCACCAGGCATAGAGGAAGAGCCACCATACATTCATTTTTCATTCTTTTTCTTTTTCAACAGCCCCATTTGTTTTCTAATACAAGAATGCATGTGCAAACAACATTTACTATTGAAAACAAAATCACAGCCCTAGCTAAATTGGCTTCATTCTTTCTCACCTTCTTGGGAGCCAGGGTCTAGAAAAATAGTCGTGATGTCGACCTTCAAAGACCTGAGCAGGCACGTTAGACCTATCTGCTCAAAGCCATTGTCCCCAGAGTGACAGACAGCAGAGTCTTCAACCCAACAAAAAGACCCGGTCCTTTATTTTGCAGAGGGAATAAAATAACGGAGCCAAGAGACTCAGGCTCAGGCAGATTCTGAGGCTCCTCAGCAGGAAGGAACTGAGGAGAGGCCACTGCATGTGGGTCCCTTAAAAGGCGGTCTTACCATGTTGGATGTAAGTGACTGAAGCTAAACTCAGACTGGCTGAAACAAAATAGTAATAGTGAAATGATCATCATCATTGTTACTGTTATTATCATTTCCTGATCCATATAACTTCAGGTATGGCTGGATCCAGGTACCCGTCAAGCCATCAGGAAGCTGTAAATCCCCACCTCAGGTGTGCTTTCCTCTGCCTTAGTGTCATTATCTAACCCTCAGCAGCATCAGGCTTACACGTCCAGCTCGGCAACTCCAGCAGAAAGATAGGGCCCTTTTCTTACAATTTCAAGACTCGCTTTGATTGGACTTTGGATTTCCTGTGCAGTTTCAAACAATTCCTGGTAACCAGGGTGATGAGATCCACACTGATTGGCCAGACCTGGGGCATATGCACCACCCCTTCCATCCCTCAGTGATCAGCTCCTTTCCAGTGCTTGAGGACTGAGCTGGGGGAGGGGTGGTCCCACAGAGAGGGACGATGCCTTCAGGAAAAAAACAACAGCTGTCCCCCCCTTAGGGAGGGGGCCGTGTGTGTGTGTGTGTGTGTGTGTGTGTGTGTGTGTGTAGGGGGGGTGTGATTGAAGCACAAAAGGCAGCCACGTGCCAAGCAGGAGAGGAAGGTTGGTACTGCTTTCCTCTGGGTGAGGAGCAGGGGTAGGAGGTGGAGGGGCCCAGCTTGCCTTGGGCCTGGGGAGCAGGTCTGGGGTCACGGATGGTGGCAGTCCTCCTCACCAGGGGCAAAGGGCAGTCCTGAAGGCGGAGCAGTCACAGAGCAGGGATTGAAGGCTCAGAGATCAGTTTGCTGCTACTCAGAAGCCAAAGCCCTGTCCTACCTGCAGCTCGGGGACCCCTCACCCACACTCCCTCCAGGCTGCGAGAGCGACTCCCCTTCCAGCAACCACGGCCTCTGCTTTGCTGGAGAGCTTCTGGGGAACTGCTGGGTCAGCTTCATGTCTTCCAGGGGCTGTTCCCCATGGCCGGGGGCAGGGGGAGCAGAGGACACTTCTAAGTTTCCCAAACTGTCTACCTGATAGTGAGAGCCCACCTAGGCTGGCCTCACACTGGGGACCAAGATCTGGGGTGAAGGGAACAGACGCGGTCCTGGCCCTCAAAGGGAACCTTCTAAGTGAGACCGAGACTGTGCCCTTTGTCTTTTTTCACGGGCCCTGCACAGAATCTGGATCATGCCCAGGGGCTCAGGAAATGTATATGGATAGGGCAACAACTTGGAAGAAATGGTTCTTAGTGCCCATGGGGAATGGAGGCTTTCACTGGCTGGGTGACCTTCACTTAGTCACCAACCCTCTCTGGGCCCCCAGGTTCCTCATCTGTCAAATGAGGAAGTGGGAGTAGTTGGTCCCCAAGTCCATGTCCAGCTCTAACATTCTCTGGCCAGCCCTTCCTGTCAAGGGGACCCTTGCTCTGTCAGTCATCCTTCCTCCTCCACGAGCACCAGCCCCTGCCTGGGGGTCCCCCTTGGTGCCCTGCCCAGCTTTGTACTGGGGCAGGGGGAAGAGGCATTGAAGACGCTGTAATTATTGTAAAGAGGAGAGTTTAAGTGTTTAGTTTTATGAGGTAGCCAGCCTTCTCTGTCAGCAGAAAGCCGCGAAGCTCCCTGGGTGCGAGTTAATTTCCTTCGTGGCTCGTTTCCTCGCCTGCCGTCATTTTTCCTCAGCTGCTTTATGGCTTTTGGAGCCATCAGAGCAGTGTGCGGTGGTAGTGCCTTCATGCACCAGAACGGGAAGCCCCTCTGAACCCCCAGGCTGTGGCCTTCAAAGGGTGGCCCTCCCATGACCAGTGGAGCCAGCGAACCTTGCACTGGAGGCAGCAGAGGAGGCCGGAGAAGCCTCCAGTCCTGGCCAGGCAGTTGTCTCTAGCCAGGCCAGGGCCCCTGGCACCTCCTCGACAAGGTTGCAAGGACAAATCTAAATTAAATGATGGTTGGGCCAGCCTAGCACTGTCCTGAGTGCCTCCATTAAACAGCCATAGACTCTGCCCGCTGGCCTGTGATAGGCAAGGTGTGGAGGGCATGCACCAGCTTTGGCCTCACGCGGACCTGGGTCCAAATTGCCCATATTGTGTCACCTGGACCAAGTCTCCCCGGTCTCCCTTCTGCACAATGGGGATGTCAACAGCACCTGCCTGGTAGTGCCACCGGAATGCAAAGCAACTGGCACAGGTGGCCCCGAATGTTAGCCTGAGCCACTGTCACTTGATGTTTCTCACCTCCTCTGTGCACCACAGACAAATCACTCCAAGCTGGGAGAAAGAAGCAGGGTTCGTGGGTGTGCAAGCAGGCAACCTCTGAAAAACCCTCTGTCCACAGAAACCAAGAGCAGCCTCTCAGCTCCATCAGGCCTGGTCACGAACAAGGAGCACCCACCAGGACCCCCAAAAGAGCCTTGCGCATGAAGGACAGTTGGCCTATGTCGGGAGAGGAGACCTGAAGCCCTGAGAGACTTCAGCCCCAGGGTTCCTTCTGCACAGGTGAATCGGCAGCCCCAGATGACCACGCTGATGGGAACCAAGCCAGGTGCCTGTCACTCTGGGTGCACATTCCCAGAAGCAGAGCAAAAACGGACTCCCTTCCAGAAGCTGTCTCTGGGGCCAACACTCTCGATTGTCAGAGTTGAGAAACCACTGCGAGTTTGGCATCTGCAAAGCAGGGAGCCATGGAATCAAACCTGAGATGGAGCCCCCTCTGCCACCGTGAGCTTGAGCAAATCACGGATTTCAAGAGCCTCGTCTTTCTTATCTGCGCAGTGGCTACAGCAGCCACTTCCTGGGTCACATGAAGATTGAACTACACGAGATAAGGCGAGCAGAGCATTTACCCACAAGAACATTGGTGTTGATATTCCACCCGGATGAAGTACGGGTGGGGAATTAGGAGACCCGATTGTCTTCTGGATCCTTCCATCAGCTCTTTATTCAACCTTCAGCACGTACTTGCCCCTCTCAGAGAACCTCTTTTAGGCCATAGATCCTTTTGAGACTTTATTAAATTGTTGGTCCTTTGCCCGGAAAAGTACACACATAGGAGCCCACAAACTTGGCAAGAGATCAGGAAGGAGAGCTCAGGAATCAAGAAGACAAAATTCATCCAAAGGTTGTGGGAGATGGAAATACCCAACCACTCACCTGGTGCTGGAGAAGCTTCAGGAAAAAAGCTGGAGCTAAGAGAGTAAAAGAAATTTTTGGTGTTGTTTCTCAAGACAGGAAGAAATGTTGATTATTTCTGTGTAAGTCTGCAAATATTTCCTGAAAGCTGGTCGTATGCGGGACACCCTGACAAGTCCCTCGACACCCAGCACTACGAAGTTTTCCAAATTCTGTGTTCCCCAAAATACAGGTGAGGACCCTGGGTGTGGGGGCCCGGGGTGTGAGTTTGGAGGTGCCAGGAAAGGAGTTAAATCACACTGATCCACTCACATGATGAGATGAACAGCACTTCTGTTCTGTCCTCGCTAGAGCCTGCCACGGAGGACCGAGTCTGGTGTGGAACTAGCCTTCCTTCACCGTCTCTCCACACGCAATGACCCTCCCCGCCTTGTTGAGCAGAAAGGGAGCCAGCCTCAGCCTCCTTGCCTTCCGCAGGCAACTGGAGCTCAAATCTCATCACATTGTTTTGTTTTCGTGGCATTTATTCTAACAGTTGTCTTCTATTTATGGCACACGATATTGGCTTTCCATTTACAGCAGTGATAAAAAAGCTTCCTTTTACATTTTATTTCTTTAAGTTTTTTTTAAAGGGGGCTGATGGAAAGAAAAATACCAAGAAGCACTTGTGGGAGCAGATACCACCAGAACTGTGACAGTGGAGTGTGGAGGGTGGAAGTTTGGGAAATATTCATTGTGGGAACATGAATTCCCTACTGTGCGCCAGTCACTATTTGAAGTGCTGGGATAGCACAGAACCAGGCAGGGAAAAGCCCTGCCCTCTGGGAACTTGCAGTCCAGTGGGGACTGGAGGTTGGGGGAGGGGATGTAACAAATACAGAAAATACAAATACATGGTGTGATCAAAGGTGGTCTGCAGTTTGCAGGAATGTGGAGCAGGGAGGAGAAGGACATTGTGTGTGGCACTGCGTTGCAAACGCGCTGGCTCAAGTCCCTGGAAGTGTGGAGTGCACGCTGGCTTGGAGAAGGGGAGGCTGAAGGGTTTACAGTTACTCTGGGAAGAAGCACTGCAGGCAGAAGGCACAGAAATATCGCTCCAAAGAATCCAGCGTGATGCCATCCCCTTCTGGTCAAGGCTGGTTTGGGGGACTCCCGCTGGTCAAGATTACGCAGCCGCAGGAAACCCCACATCAAGGCACCGTCCTCCTTTCTTCTGCACAATAAAGCAAAGGACTGTCTGCAGAGATGAGAACTGCAGCCTGGAAAGCAGCCCCTGGGCTGTGGCACAGGGTCACACAGCTTTATCCATGCCCCACACTGTGCACAGGTGCCACCCCATGCCATGAGATCAGGACTCCGAGTGAAGGTGCCCTGCATGGTTCTGAAATCATCACCTTCTGAGTCATCAAAGTGGCATTGACTTACAGTCAACAATGCGTGGTGCTAAGTGCACTTCATTATTCCAGTCCTTTGAAAATCGGTCCTCTATCTGTGGCCCATCTACAGCCCGGTGGGGTATGAAAGCCAGGAACCAGAATGGTGGCTCCCTTTCTTACAAGCCATCTGATTCTGGGCAGCTTCCTTTGTTCTTTTGAACTTTCATTTGCTTGCATCTAAAATGGGATGCTGAATGAGGCCACATGCACTGTCCTTGGCACATGCAGCCAGTCAATAAGTGGTGCCTATTCCTCTATGCACCTAATGCCAGGTTGCCCAGAACACCTCATCTTCCTTCTACAAGCAGGAATTGGCAGGAGGAGAAGACCAGGAAACCCGAACACCCATTCATTCATTCAACAAGTACACCTTCCTCCACACCAGGCGCCATTCCAGCCCCCAGAGGTGCAGCAGCCGGCCAAGCTCCCTGCTCTTGCTTGAATGTGTCAGCAAAGCAATGTGTGAGATTTCTGCTAGTGGCAAGGACTACAAAGGGGAAGCCTGCGCAGATAGGGTATCCAGGAAAGGCTTCAAAGAAGAGGAAACACTGAGTGAGAAAGAATGAGCACTGGAAAGGTGTGGGGGGAGAACACTCAAGCTCAGGGAAGAACAAAGGAAAGTCTCCAGGTGTCTGAGAGATAGAAAGGAAGCCGGCTGGGATACAGAAAGTGGGTGCTGGGGAGTAGACTGTGAGGGTGGGCAGAAGTCAGACCCTGGGGGCTCCAGAAGCGGGGAGGCCTGGAGGTGGCTCTGTGGACTGGGCCATAGAGTTTCCACTCTGCAGGGCCCTTTACCAGGCCAGGCCAGCTCCCCCCGCCAGTGGCCTACGTTCCTCCTGGGCAGCGGCATGTTTGACCAAGACCAAGAGGCACCCACTTGCCAGCTGAGTTTCTCTCCCTGAATCCCAGTTCTCCTCCAGGTTGGAAGAAATTTTTATGGCTTGGATGAAGGAGGAGATGAGAAGGGCGGGGGGTGGGGAGAGCAAAGTGTGTTTGCTGGCACCAGAATCATAGCAGAAGCCAATGCTGGAAACCTTCCCAAGTATTTAGAAATTAAAATAATAAAAGAAAACTGAGCATATGGAGTTTGTAAAGTGCCGTCCATCTTCAAGGGACACAACTTACTCAGAATGCTCCAGGTGGGGGTCGGGGAGAGTCTGGGAGGATGTGGAAGGTAGGAATGAATACTCTGTCTCTCTGGTGGGGACTAGGGGAGGGGGCATGTGCTGCCCTGAGCTAAGTTGGTCCAAGAAGCATGGGAATCCCCTTTGGTTGTACTTTTGGGAAAGGAGAATGAATGTCCTTTATGTCCCCTCCACAACTTCATAGGAGCCCCTAATTCTCTCCAGTTGAGGAAATATCCACCTCCAACTCAGACCTAAACCCATCTTTAATTCTTCCTCTACACATACAACATCTGTGTGGATCCTAGAGGCTTGACCTCCAGAACACACTCAAATCCAGCTCATTCCCACACTGCTTCCCCCACCTCCAATTCAGTTTGGTACGTCCCATCTTGCTTGGCCTAAAGCAACCACCATTGCCTGGTCTGTAGATTCCTCTTTCCCCACCCAATCTGGTCCAGTCTTTCTTCCCTATAACCCCTAGATGGATCTTTCCTTTATCCCTCTTAAGATAAAAGCTCATCTCTTCCCCCATGGCCTTCAAGGGCTGCAAAATCAGGCATTGCCTGCTCCAATCTCACTGTTCTTCCTGTTTCCCTCAAACAAGCATTGTCTCTGCCTCAGGGTCTTTACACATGCTGTTCCCAATGGCTGGGACACTCTTCTCCATCTTTTTCTATGATGGGCTCCTTATTTAAGTTATTGTTTTTATTTTTGTTTTTAAAGAGAGAAGAACAGTGAGAGAGCCGGGGAGAGAGAATCAATTTTTATTGAGTTTTTCACATGGCTTTCATTGCTTTGACACTTAGTTGTGTACGTGGGTGCTGGGGTTTGAACCCGTGTACTTGCACAAGCCAGGGAAGCGCTGTAACCTCCGAGCCACCACTCCAGCCCCCTTTTTCTTTTTTTTTTTTTAAGAGAGAAGAGGGTCAGTGTGTGTGTGTGTGTGTGTGTGTGAGAGAGAGAGAGAGAGAGAGAGAGAGAGGGAATCAATTTTATTTAGTTTTTCATGTGGCTTTTGTTGCTCCCACACTTTGTTGTGTATGTGGTGCTAGGGTTTGAACTTGTGTCCTTGAGCATGCCAGGTAAGCACCATAACCACAGAGCCACCACTCTAGATCCTCTTTATTTAGGTTTTACTCCAAAAAGTTTCCTCAGAGAAGTCTTGTCTGGCCACCCCATCTAGGAGGCCACCTCTCCAGTTACTTTTTTTTTTTTTGTAAAGAGAGAGGGAGGGCTGGAGCGGTGGCTCAGCGGTTTCGACGCTTGCCTGGCAAGCACGAGGACCCGGGTTCAAACCCCAGCACCACGTACACAACTGAGTGTTGGAGCAACTAAGGCCGTGTGAAAAACTAAATAAAGTTGTTTCTCTCTTTCTCTGTCTCTCTCACTGTCCCTCTCTCTTTAAAAAAAGAGAGAGAGAGGGACAGTGAGACAGAAAAAGAGAGAGAGAGAGAGAATCAATTTTATTGAGTTTTTTTCACATGCTTTGGTTGCTCTGACACTTAATTGTGTACATGGGTGCTGGGGCTTGAACCCGTGTACTTGTGCATGCTGGGCAAGCACCATAACTGCTGAGCCACCAATCCAGCCCCCTCTGCAGTTACTTTTGACATCACTTTATTTATTTTTGTATATCCTATCTAAAATGACTTTGTTATAGCTGAGTCTGGTAGCACATGCCTGTAATTCCAGCTACTCAGGGAACTGAGGCAGGTGGATGGCAAGTTCAAGGCCAGCCTAGGTAGCATAGTTAGGCCCTGTTTCAAAATTTAAAAATTTAAACAGGGCTGGACATGTAGCTCAGTGGTAGAGTGCTTGCCTAGCTTTTGCAAGGCCCTGGATTCAATCCCTGACATCTAAATAAAATAAAATAAAAAAGATTTTATTCACTTGTTTGAGGTGTCCCCATACCATGTGAGTGCCACAACACCAGACACTGCCTGTCCTCTTTTCTGCCACATCTTCCACATCTAGGACAACGCTTGGCCCACAGACCTTTAAATAGGAGCTAAGGGAATGCCAGAGTCACCTGGTTTATTTGGGCATCAGCTAGGCGTTTGGGTAGCACCACGTACAGCTTTGCAGTTGCTGAGTGGCAAATAACACTTCACTAATCGGCAGAATTCAGGGGGTCCTGGCAGGGCCCATGTGGTCAAGATTCTGAGCGCTGCTGAGAGAGCCTGTTCCCGGCTGAATTCTCAAGCAGCTCAGTACGTGTTGGGGACTCCCCATCCTGACAGAGTTGTCAGGCAAGCAACTTCAACCTGCCACTCCTGGACGTGAGTAGCCCCAAGCACCTCCCTCCATTCCAGGTGCTCAGCTGTCACTGTGTCAGGCAGCCCAGGTGGCCCAGGCTGGCTAAAGGATATGGGAGCAGGGCAAAAGGGGAAAGCAGGTGTCCTGTGCCTACCTTCTGGGAAGGGGACCTGTCCAGCACACAGTCTCTCCCGGCTCTCAAGTGCCGTGGCTTGGATGTGCAGAGGTGGCCCGTGTGGACACACGCGGGACAGCGGCCAAGAAGACCTTCCTCCTCTGAATGATGGGGCCTGTGCAGGGGCGCAGAGGGTCCCCTCCATGCAGCCCCTCCCCTCCTCTCCTGCACCCGCCCCCTGTGTCGGGCTGCTGCACTCCCGCTCTGCTGCATGCCGGCCTCCGAAAGATGGATTTTCCTGGCTGTGCCAATCTTGCTGCCACCTGTTCGCACTGTGCTGGAGCCAGCAAAGTGGCTCAGCTTCAAACCCGGAGCAGCTGGGAGAGTGGTTGCCAAGCCTCCTCATCCCCCCTCACTCCCATCCTTTGTTGCAGCAGCTTGGCTCCAAGTCATCCTGTCACCTGCTGTCAGCTGGGCAGCCCCTTCTCTGCTGTCATGCCCCCTGCAGAGCAATCCAGCGCTTCCCAGGTCACACCCCTCGTGGCCAGTCTGCAGGATAGGACATAGGCAGAGGGGTTCACAGCAGCCCTCACCACCCTGACCCCTGCCCACAGCCCAGACTCTTTCAACTCCCTTTCCTCTTCCATACTTGTTGCAGGATTCCCCAATTTACTGCTCCCCAGAGATTTGCCCAGGAACTTAGAAGGGCTGAGGTTGGAATTGGGGACCTGAGAGAGCCAAGAAGAGACCAGCTCCATCCACTGAGCCATGATAGGGCCCGGTGGCCCTGTGGTCCCATGTAGTGCAAACTCCAAACTTCCAGGATGGGAAGAGATTAGAAAGGACCTGCAATGACAATCCAGCCCACACCAGAAGCTTGAGTCCCAGCCTTGTCCCTAACGCATGGGCTCCATGGCCTTGACAAATCCCCTTGGAACCTCTGTTTCCTCAGCTGCCAACAGGCTAAGTCTGTCTGCCCACCTCACCATGTCACTGAGAAGAACAAATGGAGGGCTAGCAACTTAAACTCCTTCGAGAACAGGCAGGGATATAATTAAACAAGTGCGTGGGATAGAGAAATGCAAACTGTAAAGTGCTGTGAGGCTGAGGAGCTGTTTTTGCATGTGCATGCCTGGCCTCCGGGAGAAGGATGCAGGCTGAGTCTGTCTTCTGAAATGCTGGCTGCAGCCAAAGGGGCATCTGATTGCTGAGAGACAGACACATCAGAAGATAGAGCAAGACACAGGGAGACAGACAAATAAACACAGGTAAAATAGCCAGCAAGGTCGATGGCTTTCCTGATGGGAACAGACAGGCGGTGGCCGCAGCCAGGTTCCCATAGCCTGGGGCCTTTATCTCCTCTACCAGGATCCTGCCCAAGGACAGAGGCACAGCTCTCTCCCTTCTCTTCCTGCTGCCCTCTGTCATCAGCTCCCACACACTGACCTGCGGGCACATGGGCACAGCGTCCACACCAGCACCCTGGCACCATGGAGGGGAGGGGTCAGACCCTCCAAATTCTGGACAAGTGAGAAGAGAAGTTGTCCCTGGCATTAGGGGGAAGGGATCTTCCCTGGGGTCTGAGGAAGTGTACCTTTGCGATGACAATAATAGGAAACAGCACACCATTTCTACGAGGGTGCTAATCCCAAGAGAAGCTGAGGTCAGTGGAGAAACCAGAGTTGGCTGTGTCTGTTGGCGTGTATCCTTCCCTGGTGCTGGAGCTGGTCACAGAGATCTGCAGATGAGCAGAGAGCTCAGGATGGAAGGCAGACTGGGGATGCTCTGCTCCCTCACTGCCCCTGCTGTGCAATCCCCAGAGCCACTAGACTACTCTTTCTAGAATGTGCATCAGATCTATTTTCCTTCTCCGCCCCATCACCTCCCATTTCCCAGATAATAAGGTCCACATGCTGCTCATGACTTCCATAGGCCCCAGGGTCTATCCCTGCCTCCCTCTCCAACCTCAGGTTCCACTTCCCCTCCCTCCCCAAGGTCTTCCCTCCACACCAGCCTTGGTTCCTCCTCCCTTTCCCACCACAGGGCCTTTGCACTAGCTGTGCTCAGGACCTAAGACCCTCCGCTGCAGATGTTGCCTTGGTCGCTTCTCCTCATTCAGGTCTCAGAAGAGGCCTCCCCATCCTGATGAGTGCCCTCTCCTTTCTCCGGTCACTCCCTGGTTTCTGTTCACCGGTTTTCTGCATAACTCCTATCTCTGCCTGGAAATACTTTTGTGTGTTTTCAGTTTGTCTTGGCCCTGTGGAACACAAGCTCTTGCTTTGTAACTGTCACATCCCACTGTCTAGAACAGAGCCTGACATATATTGTCATTTAATAAATATTTCCTCCGTGAATGAGTGAAGCACAGAGGAAAAGGCAAAAAGTGGCCAATGTATCCCCAGGAAACCAAGACAGAGGGGAAGGTAGCAGAGGAAGGCGTGACCCTGACGCCTCCAGAGCCCAGAGTGCCCATGCTCATCTGGCCACCAAAGATGGTTTGCCTCGTTTGGTGTTCAGCACCGGAAGATGGTGTGTTATTAGCCCCATTTTACAGATGAGGCAGCTGAGACTCTCATCTGAGAGGTTAAATCATGTGTCCCAAGTCACACCACCTATGCAAAAGAGCAAGGTCATGGCCCCACGTTGCGCACTTTCTCCTCTGCGTCTCGTGGCCTCCAAACAGGAAAAGGGATCTCCAGAGTCACTCACAGTCACAATCCCACAAGGGCTCTGAAATGGCAGCAGAGAGGAGCCCTGGGGAGCAGGATCCGGCTTACAAGAACCCCTAGCTGAAGAAGCAGTGACCCGTCTAGTCCTGAGCCTCAGTGGATAAAGGGAGATGAACAGTGCCTGCCTCAGGTTTGAGAAGTCCCTGGACATGACCCCTCACGCTTTGCTCTTGTCTTCCAGCATGGGGATGACGGAGGGCTTGGGATTTGCTTCTGGCAACTCCAGCTTCTGGGCCTCACTGTCTTCCCGTGTGTGATGGAGTTAATAATACCTGTCTCCCAGACTTGATCCAAGAACTGAATGAATCAAGCCCTCTGTATCAGAGTGTTTTTATAACTCTTCAAGCATTGTACAAATGTGTATTGGTGAAGAGCCATTTAGCTTCAGTTTTCAGAAATCCACCTCAAACTGGCTTAAACTCAAAGGGAATTAAAATGGGCTCTTATAATTAAAAAGTGCTCATGGTAGGACTTCATGTTTGGCTTCAGGCATAACTGGATCAGGGTGCTCCAATGGAATGAGTCTCTGTCTCTGTCTCTCTTTATCATCCCTTCTTGGGGATTTGGGGTTGGGGTTTCCCTTCTTAAGCAGACTTTCACCAGTGGGTGGCCATTGGCCACTCCAGGCTCCTACCCTGCCACATGATGTACCCCCATCTGAAAGAAAGCATCCCCCATACAAGCCTAAGCGTAAGCGTCAGGATTCGTTCATGTTGGTACAAACAAGAGCAAAACTGAACCAACCACTGTGGAAGCCAGGATGTTGGGCAACACTGATTGGCCACCCCTGGAGCTGGGTTAGCAGTGATTGGCTCCATCTGAACCATGAAGACTGTGAGTGGAGGTGGTGGTGGAGGTTCTCCAAAGAAAATGGGGTGCTGCTACCAGAATAGGGGGGCTGGAAACCCAGCTAGCAAATAGTGGATGCTCACTACGAGACTAATGGCGGCGTCCTCACCCTTGCAGCTGGCACTGCAGGGTGATGCTTTAAGGCTCCAAGTTCCTGGAGACGCCACCCTGGAGCTGCCCTGCAGGGGCTCTGAGGAGCCACTTCCCTGGAAAAGTTCTGTGGTGCCACTGTGTGAATAAAATAGCATCGTTCCTGAATGTGATTTGTAAACGGTGAAAACACCCGTCAAATGTTAGAGATTATCCTTCGTGGTGTTTTGGAAGAGGAGAGGGGCGAGGCACCATAGGATTTTGGAACTGAAAGGGGCTCAGAAATCATTGGCTGCCACCCCAAACCCCCCACATAGTCGTCCCTACACAGCAGCCAGAAGAGTGTGTTTCAGATGCAGATCACATCATGTCCCTCCACTGGCCTCATATGGCTCCTGGAATAGTCTAGATTCCCCTCCCCCACCTCCAGGGCCTTGGGGATCTGGTCCCTTCCCACTGCCCGCCTCTCAGACCCCGATCCCCTGGCCTTCTTTCCCCACCCACAAGTGCTCCAGCTGCCTGCACTGCCTGACCTTGTGTTCTACAAACACAGGAAACTCAGTTCCTTCTCTGAGGCTCTCTGCACTTGCTGTTCCCTCTGGCCACCGCACTTTTCCCCCAGGAGTCCCAAAAGGCTGCCACTGTCTCTTCATTCAGGTCTCTGCTGAAGCAACACTTTCTCAGAGCTCCTCCCTGGACACATGTTTCTAGAAATGCCCCCTACTCCTTCTCTCCTCCACATCTCCCCACTCCTTCTTCACCCATTTTATATTCTTTACCATCTGGAATTATATGTTGGTTTATTTATCATTAGTCCTCCTGCCGGCTGTCCCCATTGGGGCACTCACCTCCAAGAAAACAGAATCTACCACACAGCACACAGCTTGGCAAGTAGAGGATCAATAACCACAGGTTGAGTGTCCCTTATCTGAAACGCCTCGGGCCCAGGGACGTTTCTGATTTTTCTTTTTAATTTTAGAATATCTGCATAGCCAGGTGCAGTGGCTACTCAGGAGCTGAGTAATCCCAGCTACTCAGGAAGCTGAGGCAGGAGGATCACGAGTTCAAAGCCAGCCTCAGCAACTCAGCGAGACCCTGTCTCAAAATAAAATATAAAAAGGGCTAGGGATATGGCTTAGAGGTTGAGTGCCCCTGGGTTCAATCCTTAGCACCAAAAAGAAAAAAGAATATCTATGTAGACATGAGGTATCTTGGAGCTGGGACATAGGTCTAAACACAGAATTCATTTATGTTATATATATATATATATACATATATATATATACATTATATACAATATTTTTAATAATTTTGTGCATGAAACAAAGTTTCTTGGTGTGGAATTTTCCATTTTTGGTGTCGTGTTGGTGCTCAAAACAGTTTAGATTTTGGACCATTTCAGATTTTTGGATTTTTGGATTAAGGATGCTCTATCTGTACTTGTGGAGTAGTGAATAGATAGATAAACAGATGGGTTGGTGGACCGATAGGTGGTTGAGTGAGCAGGGTTGAGGGTGGTAGGTGGATGAGTGTGTGGGCGGGTGAGTGGGAGGGAAAGAGGGCGGGTGAGTGGGTAGATGGTCCTCTGATGGAGATGTGGTCTGCCCAAGAGCACACAGCTGGCACCAGCAGCTGGGTGGGCTGAGCCCATGCCCCGCCCAGTCCTGCCTTCACTCTGTAACCTGCTTCCTGCCTTTTTGTTTTCTTTCTTTCTTCTTTCTCCTTTTCTTTTTCTTTTTAGTACATGTGTGCCATTATTTCTTTGAGCCTGGAAGCTGATTGAGGATCTCATAGCTAAAGGCCCTCCGGACTCCACCTGCCACACCAGCTCACACACTGTGGGCTCAGCACCACCTGGTCGGGTTGCTGAGTTCACCTGACTGCAAAGCCCATTAAACTGATCATTAGAAGGTCAATAAACCCTTTCCCCTGCATGGAAATACTTCTGCCCTCGCCTGCTGCCTGCTGCCCATCAGCTGGGTCTGCCGGCCACCGTTGCCAGGAGCAAGGAGAGAGCTCCACAGCCCCTCTTGCCTGGCGAGAGACACAGGTAAACTGAGCACGTGTGTCCTCATGACAGTCCCCAAGGAGGGGTGTCACCCAAGCAATGCCCCTCCAGGCCTTGAGATGGGAAACAGGGAGAAGCATGTCTTTTTGAGGGCTCTGCACCTGAGCGGAGTTGCATCAGGAGCCTGTGAGGTTGGCAGGAGGCAGCCCTGCTGTGGGGCTGTGTCAGGCTCACACACAGACAAGACTCTTGTGTGAACTGCTCTGATGTCTCAGTGATGGAGGTGGAGGAGGGAAGGGACACAGCTGTGACCTTGTCTCGCTACAATCACTGAAGAGAAACAGAGCCCATGGACAGCCAGGCAAAGGCAATGAACCCTGGTGGAGCAGGGGGACCCACTGGGCTGAGGTTGAATATTCAGAGGACACCTTGACGCAGGTCCCAGGCCATTCCAAGCGTGGACTCCTGAAGAAAGCTCCTCCCCTCATCTGGAAAATTCCATCGTGGTGCAATCTGATTGAAGAAAACATCAACTTTTCATGTCGTTGTTGAGTCCGGGGGAAAAAACACACTGCCGAGGGAAGCCTACAGACAAACACTGTGTTGAAAATAATCCACAGTCAAGAGAAATTCTGGTGAGCTACATCAACATAGATACCTGCATATAGGCACGGAAAAGCCTGAAGGCTGTGCACCAGACTTCCACCAGTGGTTCTCTCCTGGAAAAAACCCTGGGATTTGGGGCAGGACTATTTTAGATTTTAAAAACACATACACACACACACACAAAATAAAGTATTCATTCATACATGTAAGATTAAAAATTGTATTTGAAGATATTCACTGAGTATGTAATTGAGAGTAAGAGGGTCAGCTCTAACTCTCAAAGGAAGTGGCATGAAGGTTCAGAAAAGGACAGGAGAGGGTGCTGGCAACCGAGGAGGTCCCCAAGACGTGCCTCTTGTAGACAGGGGCAGACAGACCTTGTGGGACCATGCTTCACCTTGGTGAGTTCCCTGGACAGGACAGTATGACAGTCTCCCAACTGCCACTCCCCCAGAAGATTCTCTGACATGGGCCCAGGAACTGATTCCAGGACTTGGGGAGCAGGGAGCAGAGAAGCCAGCACAGAGGGAGAACGCTCTGCTTGGCTGATTCCATAAAGCTGGGGCTGCAGTGCTTCTGCTTCTCCCCAGCAGAGTGACAGCATCCACATGCTCATGCAAGGGGGGTTATTTTATTAACCAGATAGATTAAGCATCTCTCCTTCTAATTACTAGTTTAATTAACCTTGGCACACAGTATGTACCAACCCCCGAGGGACTGAGTCAGAATTGCTGTGCTGGGTGAACATCACCCATCTGCTTTGTGCTACTGGCTTCAGCTGGCCCCCAGGGGACAGGGCAGCAGACGTTGAGGGCCAGGGATTTGGTGGCTCAAGGGAGGAGCAGAGTGAAAGGTAGGCAGGGGTTGCCAGGGACCTCCCCAGAGGGTTCTGCCACAGGCGTTGGATTCCAATGGGACTGCTTCTGCAACAGCTCCCTGCAAATGACCCTGAGCAGTGTCGGCCACAGAGAAGTCAATTTGGGTTGCCCCACCTGGGTCTGCCTCGTGCCTGCAGGGTAGTCAGTGTGCCCGGTGCACAGCTGGGGAGTCAGAAGTCTTGTATTCAACCACCACTGGCTGCCTGGTGAGGTGTACATGCTGCTTCAAATTCACCAAGCCTCAGTTTTCTCATCTGTAGAATGAACTCGACATTGTCTAGGTCATGGGGCAATTTATGAGGTCTCATTGAGAGCACAGAGTTGAGATACTTCGTTCATTCGTTCATTCACTAGTTTGGCACATATTTCAAGAGGGCACAGTTTTTTCTGGTAAAGTAAACAATACCATGATGAATAGGGATTTTTGAAGACCAATTTCTCTGAAAACCGATGGTGTTTACCTAAGAACCCTAGAGTATCGCCTGTGTGCTGTATGGGGCACCATTCTCCTCCACAGCCGTGAACACGCACCTCCGAAACACGTTACACACACAGAGATGCATGGTGCCCACGTGTGAAGAGCGCTGCTTGGCTCCTCTGTTCTCAAGAAGCAAAAGGCCAGGGATGTCACTAATAAAATGTAATAAGAAAGAGAGCCCCCAGTAAAGGGATTTTATATATTTGTTTGTGTAAAAGCTTATTAAGATCCTTACCTAGTCTCCTCTTTACTATCATAGTGTTGGTGGAGTGTCCTGATGTCTGTGTGGGCGGGTGAAGTTGCAAGCGTGTGTATTTGCATATGTGTGAGAGAGAAGACTGGAGATGCATGCGGGGGGATGTGCTGGCATGTACGTGTGCAGTTTATGTGTCTTAACTGTATCTGTGTGTGTGTATATGGTTGTGTGCGCATCTCTGGG
>PVKS010000433.1:21732-126910 GCA_004027875.1 Aplodontia rufa
TGCTATACCACAAGGGTTTCTGAACCTCCTCTCCCCTCCCGCCCACAGGAGTATAGCAGTCCCCAGTATCTAGGACCCAGCTGGGAACCTCTTAAAATATAGATTGCTGGTCCTCCCCCTAAAGATCTTGACAGGAAACCTGGAGAGAGGATCAGAAATCCAGTTTTAGAAAGTTCCCAGGGAGTTCTGATGCGCTGATGGAGGGAGGAGTCGTGGGCTGAAGAGAGTTTAGAGCCATCAAGGGGTCACCTAGTCTGAGCGGAGAGGGTCTATCTGGAATCCATGCCTCCTCCTAGAGAACTTGAATGCGAACCATGAAGGCTGGGACCAGGCTAGCAGGACCTTCATATGCCAGTGCTACCCTGGGGGCTTCCCAAAGGAGGCTGGGAAGACTTCCCACCAGCCCAGGACTTATGAAAAACAATGAGGGACATGCCATGGGACCAAAACCAGGCAGATGGAGTCTGCAACAAGCACTGGCCCCGTGTCTAGGGTCCCGTTTTTCCAAGTGTGTGATAAAGCCACAGAAGCCTTTCAGGCCAGCTCAGGCCTGGATTCCGTAAGCCCCAATCTCCCCCAGAACTCAGTGTACCAGGCACTGGACAGGAGACAGAAGCTTACCTCTGCCCTGCCTATCAGCCCAGCCCTGGGATTGCAACTGGAACCCCCTCTGGAAGTTGTCAAGGACCTACTAGCAAAATCAATAAAAAGCAGAGAACCCCTTGCTGACCCTGCCCTCTTTGGGTGCCAAAACGAAGCAGCGCCTCCTTGGAGGATGGGACCAATGCCAAGCCTCAGCCCTGGGTGTCTGAGTGATCAGAACACAGGGGACCAATCGATTCAGTATGGGCAGAGCTCCAACATCAGGCTGCCACAGGGCAGATGGAAGCCTGAAAGACCGAGGGAGGGGTCTCTGAGGAGCCAGTGGGCTGGGCTGGGAATAAGAGTGTCTCTGTGAGGGTGTGCCGGCAGGAGAGGGAAAGAGAGGGATGAGTGTGAATGAAAGATGGAGATGGAGGAGAGGAGGGATGGAGAGTCGCTGTGGTCTGGTGGGGAAGTGAGAAAGGCATCCTTCTCCTTCTCTTAAGCTTTTAAAGCATCAGAGCATCTTGCTAATTGTTCATCTCCCAGAGACGCTAATGAAATTAACTCTGCAAAATGCTCATCAGGTCATCTGCAGAAGGCACAGTGCCAGGCTTCCTCTTGGTCCAATCCCGCCCTCCTCCTCCTCTTCTCCTCCTGCACCCTCCTTTTCACACAGGCCCCTCAGCAGGGAGCTGCTCACCTCCAAACCCTCTTTGAGAGTGTCCAGTGGGGAAATCAGAAATGGGGGCCATGTAGCCAGGGAAACTGCCATGGAACTCAGAGTTGGAAAAGGTTGTCTTTGGGTGTGTGTTTCTGAATGTATGTGTTTGTGTGTGTGTGTGTGTGTGTGTGTGAGAGAGAGAGAGAGAGAGAGAGAGAGAGGCGGGGGGGCACACATCATAGAAGCATGTGTCTAATAGAACCATTTGTTAGACTAAATGTTCTTTCAATCATTTCTGTAGTAGCAGCCACGTTTAAATCTTTGTCCCTTTCTTTACCAGCTGAGTGGCATTAGGCAAGTTACATCCCTCCTCTGTGCCTCAATCTTTGAATCTAAATCTAGTTCATAAGAGATTGTGAGAATTGAAAGAGATGAACCAGGTAAGGAGCTGTGTCACAAGCACACAGCGAGTTCTCAAGCAATGTCAGGCACTGTCCTTGGTCCTGGAAGGCTCCAGGGCAAGGGCATCCCAGTGCTTGTCCTGAGGCATTACCAAACAAGCTGAGAGTTCCAGACACAAAGTTCCAGTAGCATGGGGCAGCATGAGGAGTGGGCACATGAATAGAACAAGAACAGGGTGGAGAGACATATAAGTGTGTGTATGTGTGTGTAACTATGTATAAAGATCATATGTATCTGTATTGATTGCATTTAGTTGCCCAATGTGCATGGGTGTGAGCTGAGTGTGGGGATTGTGTTTATGTTAGGTGTAAAGCATGGCATGTTGTGTGTGTGTGTGTGAACCCGATGGTGCTGGGGGGCCTTTTAGTGGCTTTGTTTCCAGTTCTCTTGCCCCTCTTAACCCCCACACGTTCTTTACTTCTCTCATTCCACCCTCATTTACAACTGGAGAGGTATCTGGGTCTCTCCCCTAGGATGTAGATTCCCTCAAAGGGTAACACTGAGTCTTGCAAACAGTAGATAGTAATAAATGTTCACCCTAGAGCACATTTTTATTTATTTATTTTAAAGAAAGAGGGGACAGTGAGAAAGAGAGAGAGGGAATCAATTTTTATTTAGTTTTTCACATGGCTTTCATTGCTCTGAGACTTCGTTGTGTATGTGGTGCTGGGGTTTGAACTCGCATACTTGCGCATGCCAGGCAAGCACTGTAACCACTGAGCCACCACTCTAGCCTCTAGAGTACACTTTTATAAAGGATGATTATGTATCATTCTTTCTAATGCAGATGATAGGAAAACCACTATTTTGATAATGTTTCCCCCTCAACTGTATCTCTATATACTTCTAATAAAAAAAAAAGATGATAGAAAACCAAATGGGCTTAAACAACAGTAAGAGGAAATTATTGACTTATGTAACTGAAAATCCAGAGTGTGTCCAGTAACTCTAGCAGTGGCTGCATCCAGGGAGTTTGGATGATTCCATGTCTCTTTTCTCCAAGCTCTGCTCTTTGTTCAAACTTCAGGCTCAGGCATGTGGTAGCACCTTCAAGCCCAGAAAGAAAAGAAACTTTCCTTGCTTAGTTTAAAAAAAAAAAAAAAAAGTCCCAGAAATGAGCCTCTGTAGACTGCCTTGGGTCATGTGCTCAGGCCTGAGCCAACCATTGTAGTTCAGAGAATAGTGGATACTGACTGGCCAGGCCTGAAGCTTGTGCCATCCTTTGGAACTGCAGTGGGGGTAACCCCATGTGAATCTTGTGTGCTGAAGGTGGGGAGGGGTGGTCCCTTAAAGGAAAGACAGGAATATCCTTCCAGAAGTTGGAAGCTGCATGCTGAGCAAGGGGCAGATCTGAATGCTTGGACTGGAGCAGGGATCATCAAGAGCCCCAACAAGTTCTCCAAGAACCAGTTCTACCTGGGAACCAGGTTCCTGTTTGGTTGGGTTGTTGGTGTGGAAGAACACAGCAAAGCTGCAGGTTCATGAGACGAGAGTTCTGCAGAGTCTTTCTGTTCGTGTGTGTGTGTGTGTGTGTGTGTGTGTGTGTAGCAGTGAAATGTGAGTTGATGAAGTCAAAGACTTCTGGAGTAGATGAAAGAGAACTGAACTTTTAACCCAAGTGCAAAATGCAAGATAGTTTTGAGTCAGGGAGTTGCTGGGTGCTATCCCTGCTTCTTACTTCAGCAACCTCTTGAGTTGAAAGTCTGTACATCTTTCCCATCTCATCTGAGAATGATAGAAAGCTGAATAAAATAGCAAGTACTCTGCCTAACAGCACCACATCCTGAGAGAGCTCCATATGGGACAGAGGAATTAGATGTAATACACTGGAATTTAACTGAGATGAATGTAAGTCTCTGCATCTAACTGCAGGAAACCAGTGTCCCAAGGGTAGATGGTACCACCTGTGGCAAAGACTATGGGCAGTGTTTGTCAAAGTGTGGTCAGTCTCCAGACCACTGAGCAGCGGGAACAGCTGGTGGGGAGTCAGGGGACTTGGTAAAAGCACAGGTTGTTAGATGTCTCCCTAGACACACTGAATAAGAACTGGGGTAGAGCAGGACCTGGAGAATTGCATTTTCCCCAGCATCACAAGCATTTTGGTGCATCTCCACATTAAGGATGGCCTCAGCAAGGCTCCTAGCTTGTCCAGTAGGCATCTGGAGTGTGATTTCTCTGGCCAACAGCTGAATGGGACCCCACTGTGCATCAAGCCACATGGGCAGGAGACATGCCAACCCCCTGCAGGAGATGCCTTCCGAGGAGTGGCCTCACTGGAGAGCACCTGCAGTAGGAGGTCAGGATGACAAGGACAGGGACCCAGAGCTCTTCCATATTGAATTCTTTCAACAGAATTGTTTGGCCTGGAAGATAAAGAATCCAGTATGGATCCAGAGTTTGCCTTCTGAAAGAAGTTTTCACAAGTCACAGAAGCCAAGGAAGAGGCAGACTGGTATAAACTAGAAGGCGAACTCTGTGAAGGGGCAGATTCTAGAAAAGAGCTCTCTAGAAAGGAGACTGTCCTGGCCATCAGAGTGGTTGCAGGTGAAATCTGTGTCCTGTTACTTGGATTTGTAAGCAGGAGGTCTATAGACATTTGTTGAAGAGTCTCACCTTAGGGGTTGGTCCCTTCCTCCTTCCCTTTGAGTCCGAGGCTTCTGTGAGGGCAGTGTCCTGAGGTCACAGTCAGGGCTTGGATCTGAACAGAATCAAGGGCAAAAGAGGTTGGTGATATTGGGAGGCCTCCTCCCAACTGGCCGTCCTCTTTTTGGATCTGAGACAAGCCCTTCACTGGTAGCCCTCCAACCTGGATTCATAAGCAGAATTCAGGTGAGGTGTCTATTCCTCCCTCTTTGCAAGGCCATCCCTCCTCCTCCTGTGGAGCTAAAACCTGAGTGAGTAAAAGAAACGAATCACATGAAGATCTGAAGACTGTGGGAGGTCTGGAAGTGGGGAAGAGCTTGGATGGCAGAGTTGCAGAGGAAGGCAGGGGACAGATCGTGCTGGACCTGCAGGCTGTGGTCAACATTATTATTGCTCTCCATATATTTCAGCTCTGCCTTCTAAGAACATAGTAGGAACTCGGGGGTGGGGTGTTGGGGAGGAAGTTCTGGCCCATGAATTGTAAGTCAAATTGACAAGTCCTTTCTCAACTGAGCCATTGATTGCTGGTAAGTATACTTTTAGAGTTCCCTATTCCTTTGCCTCCTCAGCCAACAATGTTCCAGAAAGTCCTGTTAAACTAGGGTTCAGAGTGGGGATGACCTGGAGCAGAGGACCCATGATGGACAAAGGAGAAATAACTTGTTGACTTAAACAGTTGAGATTTGTTATTATGACATTACCTAATCTATCCTGACTACTACAAGGACCATTCTATTCTGGCAGAAGGGAGAGAGGCAAAGAAGTGAACAGAGCAGTTGAACTGAGCAGAGGAGGAGGAAAGATTTCTGTATCCCAAACCTTATTCCAAAATTCTAATCTTATAGCAGAAATTGCAAAAAGGAGAAAAATGTAAGGAACATGAACACTAAAATCAAACCTTCCAGAGACCATTTCAACTAGTTCTGCAGTCACAGAATAAACCTGGTCCTGGCAATAAGGCCCTTTCCCTCCTCAGGCCTCAGCAACCTTATCTGTATGAGTAGGAATAATGTTAACAGGATTGCATGAGAGGATCAAGTTAAACTAGGAAAGCAAGGACACATCAGTATTCAGCAAATGTTATTACATTGTCATCTTATAATCCAGCCCCCAAACCCACCCCTTCATCCTCAGACCTAATAATTTCCCCCATACTATGGGGCCCCCTGTGCAGGTCCTGCCACTGTTTCACCTCTCCTACCTACCTTTTTCCTACAGGGAATGATCAGTGTGTCAATGGGAACAGCCTGGGCACACACTTCTGCTTCCAACACACACACACACACACACACACACACACACACACTCCAGACCATGAGGTAGATCAGACCCCTTGACATTACATGCACACAAACATCCACCAAAGAAGAGTTCAAAAAGCAGAAACTGGTAGACATTTTCATCTGGGCTCACATGAGGTTACAAAAAATCTTTTTATTTGTTAAAAATTTTAAATCGGGAGATTTCACATGCAATGGCCTCTATTGAAAATTTGGAAGATATAGCCATACTCGTCCCAGTCCCAATCCCCTGCCCCCACAACTGGCACCTGCTATCCTGTGCTCTGTCTCCAGCACTGCCCATTGCCTCCCTGGTGCTGAGGCCCAGGATCTGCAGGTACACAGCTGGAGCTTTGGCTGAGATTTTTTAAATAGTAGAGTTAAGAAGAAAGCAAAAGATTTCTCATAACCCTTCTCTATCAAAAGTGGGAAACAAAAGACAGACCGAGAGAGGGCCTCGTGTCTCAAGAAATACAGGAGAGCTCATATCTCTTTGTGGAAGCTAAGACCATTCTATATCTCCCAGCCTGCAGCACCAATTTATATTATTGACCAGCCGCGCAGGCGTTTAAGTTTGCGACCCTGCCCGCACCCTTCTATTTGCCCTCGCGATCCAGAGTAGGACCCTCTCTTTTTCTGATCACTTGTCAGGTTCACAAGGAGTGCATTTGTCATTTCCTTTCTCCTTCAAGACAGCCCTCTGTTTATTTTAACCCGATTAGAGAATGGGGGCGGGGAATGGAGACTCCAGCAGCGGTCATTCCTGGAGGCTCCAAGAGACGACGCGACTTGCCCAAGGTCACCGAGTCAGAAGCCGGAGGTTCTAGACCCTACCCCGGGACTTTCTAGCTCCCTTAGTCTAGCTGGTTTCTTCACGCCCACGTCTCGGGAGCTGTCTGCTCTCCAGACGCAAACACCGCGCGCCTTGCCGGTTGCGCTGCGCCCTAAGGTTGTTTCCTTCTGCGAACGGCACCATCGTAGGGTTAGAGAAACCTTGGGTCACTCCGTTACGCGTGCCCTGGAGACCACTGGGTTGTGTGGCTGGGACTGCGGGTAGAACTGAATCTGACCTGCCTGTATCCTTGGAACCCATGCGCGCGGGCCGGGGGAGCCCCAGAGCTCTCCCGCAGTCCCCTGTCCAAGCCGCCCGCTGGCAGCTTTCCGCGGCGCGCTGACAACCTCGGAGCGCTTCTGGGAGGAAAGGGGTTAGGGGAGAGTACTGCAGCAGAACCTACCAGGGGCACCCCAGCCCTGGAACGCTCTCCGCAGGCTGGCGCCGCGCCGGGGTCGCCGCAGCCCTGGGCCCCTCCCCGGCCACCTGTGCGCAGACTGGCTGGCCCCGGAGAGCCCGGATCCGGAGAAATAATCCACTCCGGGTTTCAGACTCCTGTCCGAGTCCCTGGAGACCACGAGGGGCGGTGGGAGGCCTCCCCGCCCACCACCCCTGCCCCTCCCTAGGGGAGCCTCAGGCAGAGCCCTAAGGGATCCCCGGCTCTGGGGCGGCCGGTGCGCGCAGCGCGGAGCGGCCGGGCCCCTCCTTCCTTCCCCCGCCCCGCCCCGCCACCTCCCCGCTCCGGTGCTCCAGTCCGGGTTTTGCGGCGCCCGCCGGCCCGCTCCCGGCTGCGGGCTCCGCGCGGCGGCTGGCTTGGTTCGCGGCGCGGCTGGCGCTGCGCTCCGCCCCGGCTGCATTGCTGCGCTCCCGGTGCCCAGGGGAGCCACGCGCCGCGTGTGCCCCACAGCCGGCCGCCCGGAGGCAGCGCAGTCCGCTGGCATGGGCCCCGGGGGCGTCCCGAGGTGGGGCTCCGGGCTGAGGCGCTGAACGCCTCCCTCCCGCCCGCGGGGCCCCGCGCCCAGCTTGCCCGCCTGCGGTCATGGCCGTCCGGCCCGGCCTGTGGCCGGCGCTCCTGGGCATAGTCCTCACCGCCTGGCTCCGCAGCTCGGGTGAGTCACGCCGCGCGCGCTCTGGGGAGGCTTGCGGGGGACCGTGCGCGCGAACGCTCGCAGCTGTGTGTGTGTGGGGGGGTCTCTGACCCACACTGTCGGACCGGGCTGGGAGCCCCCAGAGGCCAAACTTTGCTAGGCGGTACGCGGGGGCAGCCTCTCGCTGCTGCGTAGCTTCGCCGAGCGCTCTCCCGGCAGCCTGGGTTTTGCCAAGTCCAGGAGCAGCTGTCAGCGCACGGAGCTGGCCAGTGTAGACGCCCCACGCCTTCGGGTGGGGGAAGTTTGCTGGGTACTCGACCCCAGAGCAGGATCAGGGGCTTGGATTAATCCCGGGGAGTCTGACTTTGAGGGATCAAAGATTCGAGGGTTTTGATTACATACCAGTGCCCAGATAATGGGGCGCGGGGTGCGGATAGGTGGATAAGACACCTCTTCCCGGTAACATCTGCCCCAAACAGCCACTCGCAATTTCCCAGGTTGGCACCTGGCCCCTCTACCCACGTCCAGAACACAATGTCCTCCTCTGTCCCCGCCGTAGACGCTCGCACACGCACACACTCAGGCGTGGAGGCGCATACAACAGCCCCCAGCTCTTGCAGCCAGGGCATTCAAAACGCCCAGGCCCCTGTGGCCAGGCTGTGGCTCCTGGCCTCTCTGGTCCCAAGTTGTGTGCGGTTGGTTGGCGGGCTTCCCCTTTTCCCTGAAACTCCTTCTCCCTTCACATCCTGTTGGCCCCCTAAGGTGCTCAGTAACTCAACCCTTAGCCAACCTCCTTTCCTTTGGGTGAGAGGGAAGTTCCCCCTGGCATCCTTTGTCTGGTCTTTGGGAGCCTCCACCTAGGCTGAGCTATGAGGGCCTCCTGATCTCTGTCCTACCACCCACCACCGGCCTCCCAGCACAAAGCAGGGCTGAGTTTGGGGTGGGGGGGCGTCATTTATGTGATCAAGCGTGCATGGGGCTTTCCCAAGCAATTCCAGATTCTTGATGCTCCCCAGAACTTGGGGATACTCCCCCAACCTGTACAGACCACAGTTCATCACAAGAGTGTTAAAAGGGAGCTTTTGGGGTTCCTCAACTGCCAACCCAGATTCATCCAAGATCAATGAGTGAGAGCTCAGGGACCAGCCTGATTATTGAGGCTGATGGCTGTTCCTTAAAGGGTTTCTATGCGCAATGCATCCTACACTCACCATTACCTGACCGCCAACCCTATCCTGCCCCCTAAATGCTCCCTCAACCCCATCCCCTACTTTCACTTTAACAAACCCTGCTCCACAGCCTCCCTTGCTAATCCTGATGGGGCTAGTTGGCTGTGCTGCTGCCGGGTGTGTGTTCATGTTGCACACATGTGCGTGTTAGAGGTAATATGTTCAGCTCCCCAGATGAACACTCAGGGGGTGTAGGTTGCACCACTGACCACAGTGAGCTAGCGGTGTTAATGCTTCCACATGTAGGGGAGGTGTTGCCAGACACGAAGTAGGTGCCCAGGAAATGTTTACTGAGTTGGATGTGTGTGAGAGAGCTGTGTGGTCATAGCTGCATGTCACTACGTGAGCACATGTGAGTTGTGGATTGACGTGTGTGCTGGGTTATAAGGGGGGCGTTGGTGCGGTGTGTGTAGTGCTGGCATGTGTGCAGCCAGATGAGTGTATGTGGTGGCTGGCATGCTGCACGTGTGTGACAGTCGTGTGCTATTACACAGGTGAGTATATACAGCAGTGACAGGTGCTCATAAGTCAGGACACTGAAGCCAGGCATGGGGAATGAGATTCTTCAGGAGGCCATTGGGTGGGGATCTGCATTCCTGGCTGGTGGCGAACCTGTTGGGGCCCCATCTGGGGTTGCCCAGGGCTGGCAGGTGGGCATGGGTATCACAGGGCTGCCCTGGAGCACAGCCTGCCTACGGCATCAACTCTCAGGACTGTGAGAGAAGCTGCTAAGGGTACAGGGGTAGGGAGAGGACCTACTTCTCATTTGGGACTCTTTCTTGCTGTACCCCGTAGTCTCTGGTCACGTGTGGATGCCCAGGCAGGCTGGCCCTTCTGTGACCCCAGCTCTTCCCGCTCCTGCCCATTAGCTCCTCAGCAACAGCAGCCAGTGAAAAAACGTCTGTGAGTGGCTGAGGGAGGTATGGCCAGCCAGGCAAGCAGCAGGGGGCGCCGGGGGCCAGTGCTACAGAATCGGAATCACCGCAGCCTCCTGCTTACTCCTCAGGCCACACGTCCACCCTCTGTCACCCAACATCACACACCACTACCTCACACAAAAGCACCTGGGCAGGGCCCTGTCTGTGCCCGTGCGCACCCACCTGTCTCCCCAGATTTCCCCTTTATACCTTGCCAGCTGGCACATATGCCAGTGCTGGGGTCCTCCTCTCCCAGATACCCCTACAGTGCTGCGGAGCTGCCTGTCCTGGAAGGGGGCATGTAGGGGCACCCAGCCATGGCATTGCCTTCCTGACCTCAACAATCTGCCTTTCTTCTGCTTCCAGCCCCTGTGTCCGTCCTCAGGACGGGGACCCCTCTGTGCACCCCCACCCCCAGGCTGGGTAGGATGTCATAATTCTCAAGAGGTACAAGATCCTCTGTTCTCGCTTACCTTACCTTGTACATGGGGGTCCCTAGGTACCCCCAAGAGAGCACCGATCCTCTGAACTGCCTGCCTGTTCCCTGCTTGCCCACATTGGAAAAGGCTTTGATCCAGAAACCAAATCCTCAGCCAAGAGGCCTGGTTCCTAGGAGCAGCCACATTTGGCCTCAAAAAGGCTCCAGGGATCCCTCATGCCTCACATCTCTTTTTCCTGCCTGCTGCTGCTATGTAGGGTTAAGCCATATAGTCGAGGCTGCCTTGACTTTGGGACAGGAGACCCATTCATTAGTTAAAGACCCCAGCATTGGACTTAGCTGCCACCTGGAAACATACATGTCCCTGAACACACAAGCTGAGCCGCCTCATTCCAACTCAAACCTCTCCTGGCCCCCCCTTCTCCCAGGAGCCTTGCCATCCCCCTCCTCTTGTCCCCCAGCCTGGGGATGGAAACCTTAGCAGTCTCTCTTGGCTTTCCCTTCACCTTCACGCTTCACATCTAATCTGTCACCAAGTCCTCCAGCTTGGTCCTACTTGTGACATTGCTCTGTGTCCCTCACCTCCTTTGCCTCCCCTCACCTGGGCCACTGTGGTGGCTACCCCCGCTCATCCCCTTGCTATACCTCCTCCTCTCAGACTAAGCTCCCTGCTATTGGACTGGAAACCTCTAGAAAGCTTTCTGTGGTTCCCCAGTGCCTGCAGATAAAGTCCAAACCTGAGCCTGGGGGACCCTTAGAGAAACCCCTGCCTCCCTTGCCTTGCAGCTTCTCCCCCCCACCACCCTTCCTCAAAGAGAGAGGGATAGTGAGAGACAACTGCTAAATCGGCTCCTGCCCTTTGCCTCGCAACTTCTATCAGGAAGTTGTATTTTTGACTTTGACTGCTGGTAGTCGGGGCATCACCAGATCAGCTCTGGTTTCCAGACTGTAGCTCCTTTGCCTTGCACAATCTAGTGCCACCTGACCTTGCCAGCATGCTCCCCACCTGACCCCCGACCTCCTTGGCTCTGTCCAGCTCTAGGCCAGGCCTTCGTTGCTGCCATCCCCACTGTCTTCTCCTTAGCTCAGCCTCTCACTGCCTGCTGCAATCCCACTTTTCCCAGAAGGCCTCCCCAGCTCCTTTCCTCCTCAGGGGCCCTAGTACACTGATGTGCTATGAGTGGGCTAAAGAAGGACAGAGGGCTGCTTCCTCAGCCCTAGGACAGCTGCCAGAAGCCTCTGATCTGAGCTACCTCCTCCTCCAGTGCTTCCCACAAGCATAGCTATTGTTTGTGGCACTTGACCCTGTTCTCTGCCCCAACATGTCCTGAATCATGGCCAGCCAAGTGCTTGATGCTTTTTCATTTCTTTTGGTTGGAGTTTGGGCTCCCTGGCCAAGCAGGGAGGGATGCTGTGACCAGTGAAGAGAAGTTTACTTTGCTCCGCTTGGCAACAGCTCCCATTCTTGTTCCTGAACACAGATTGCCCTGCTCCAAGGAGGCTGGAAGTGATCTCCTACCCAGGGTGGGGACCATAATGGGAAGAGCACTGTACACTGGCACCACATATGTAGATGAAAACCCAGCTCACATAAGGATATTTATGAGTGACCCACACAAACTGTATCCCTGAAACTGTTGAGTACGCACCTCTCTGCCTACCCTAATCACCACTCTGGCATAGATTTTCCCCAGAGTAGGTGTTTCCTTGTATAAATAGTGTCATTCATGGAGTTGACACCAAGATTTGGGCTGCTCTGCACATCATCCACGTGGGGCTTCTTGTTCCTAAGGCGAGAACTCTGTGCCTTCTGAGACCTCTCAGCCTTCTGTGATCAACTCTACTATCCCACCCCTTCAGTCCTCTCACCAGCTTCCATTGAAGGGTCCCCCTGCCTTCAGGGAACCTTGGCCTCCTCCTACTCCTGGTGAGAGGAGGGGATGGAAAGGGAAGGGCTTTGGAGGTCGATAGGGCCGACTTCCAATCCAAGCCAAGTGTCCTGCACAAGTAACCTTTACTCCCCAGCCTGTTTCCCCATCTGTAGAATGGGGTCATGTCTGCTTCCTAGGGTTATAGTATCAAACTGATGGGCCACAGGAGAGAGCAGAGTGTACTCCAACATCTAGCAGGTGCTCATAGCTTGCATCCTTCCTCCATTGTCCCTGGGATTTGAGGAGCATGAGTTGGGACAGAACTAGTGACTTTATCTGCCTCAGGGCCCAGGCCCAGAGACGGGAGACAAAAACATCATAGAGTTGCTTAGTTGCTCACTGCTCCAGTCCCAGGTGGGGTGGTGCACATACACCACCCCCTGGAGGGACTTGGGCTTTATTCATTCCCCCTACAGGGACTTGGGCCAATACTTGAAGTGTCCAAAGAGCAATTGTTTGCAGGAGGGGAGTTCTGAAGATTATGATTTGGCTTTAGCCTGTCCTAGAAGTGTATGCTCATGATCAACTCTGACACATAGGACATAGCAGCAGAGGGGAACAGGGGGCCCTGGATGGAAATGAATTCTAGTCTTGGCCCTACTGTTTGCTGTGTGATCTTATACTAATCACTTGATGTCTCTGAGCCATTAGCCTCTTTGTATACTAAAAGATTAGATATAATGACACTACTGGGGAGAAGCTAGTATCCAGAAAGGCTATCTTGGGAACCTGGGGTAGACTCAGTACTCAGTAGCAGGTTCCCCCAGGAATTGTTTTCACATGCCCAGCACCTGCCAAAGACACCAGCAGCCCTGGCAGTGGCTGCCTGCATTGCCTGGGAGCCAGGTGGCTGCTGGGGTACAGTCAAAGGTGGCTGAGAGGCTGAGCTGAGAGTTGTGAGTCCCAGCCCCAAGCCAGTAAGCCCAGCCCTGCTTCAGTTGATGAACACCCTCACTGATGGAAAATGGACTTCCTGGGGGTCCCCAGAAGGTCAGGGTACCAGCACCTGAAGGCCACCCTCTTCCCAGGCACTGATGCCAGGGGCTACGGGCAGCTTTTGGCCCTCAGGATGAAACCCAACCCTAGGGTGGACGGAGGAGATGGTGGAGTGAGAGAGTTGGCAGGCTCTGGGGTCTGGGTTTGGACCTGGACTAGGACTAGGGTGAGGCAAGGGAGGTGCTTAGGTTATAAATTTACATCATGCAAGTGCAGGGCCAACCCCCAAGAATGAGAGCCTCTTTAAATTCTATGTCCTTGGCACCTCCTACGCTTCCCCTAGTCCTGGTCCTGGATCCAACCCCTCCCTACACTTCTTCAGTTTCCTTTTCTCCAAAATGGACTCAGGAAAGGAGCCACCTCACAGGTCATTGCATGTGTTAGGTGGGTGGACACATCCATCCCAGCACATGGTAGGCACTCAAATGTTAGCAACTGAGGACGCTGGGTATGGCAGGGGGCATTCTTCCATCCTCTCCTGAGCGGGCAGAGGGTGTCTGGATATATTTGGGTAGAGAGTGCTGTTGGGGGATGAAGTAGGAGAGGAAATGGGGGATGAAGTAGGAAAATGGGATGAGGTTCCCTTTTCCAGTGGGGAACAGGTCTGGCTTCTTTCTCTCTGTCCCTTTTCATACCCATGGCAGGGCATATAGAATTCCCCTCCCTCTCTCCTGGGGTGGTTGTGGATTGGCCCAACCCAGACCTGTTCAAGACTGGGGAGGGGGGGAGGGGGGGACTCATGGGGTCTGGGGAGGCTTGAGTGGCAGCCGTTCTCCACAGAAGAGCACAGAGAGGGAAGTTTGAGGGTCCATTTAGATAGGGGTGAGGACCCTGAAAATCCCCGTCTCTGAGTTGGGCCAGGATGGGAGCACCAGGGGCCAGCCATCACCCTGATTGGTGGGTCCCCCATAGCAGGGCCCTTCCCCATGCCTCTTGTCACTGCTGTGTCCGTCTATAAGACTCAGGGTCACCTTGAGCTCCAGGCAAACATGCGGCTGAGATTTGGGGCAGGATGAGAGGTGAGGGAGCCTTTCTAGATCGACAGACCTGAGGAACTGCCAACCGCAGGGGCCTTGCGGGAGGCGGGGGGGGGGGGCAGGATCCTGATCCCGCGTTCCACTTCTCTGCAGCCAGAGCGGCAGGTGGAACTCCTTGTACCCCACCCCAGCAAGTCCAGCCTGGAGCTTGCAGGGGGTATATTCCGAGTTAGACTCCACCTCTTCCTAATTGGGGCGGGGACCCAAAGGAGCTGCAGGATTTTCTCAGGTCCGCATTTCTTTACAAACCCCCACAATATCAGCTGTGCCAGACAAGGGCGGGTAGAGTGCCTCCTTGTCGCCCCCTGCGCGACCCGATCCGCAGCCTCCCGGGGGCCCCTCCCGGTTCTCTAGGTAGCTTCGCGGGCGGGGTCCCTTCGGCCCGCGGAGCTGCGAGGCACGTGAGCGGCCGTGGGGCGGCAGGTGCTGAGCCACTGCGAGCCCGAGCCGAGGGGATTAGCAATTAGCCGCGACGCCCGGCGGCTGGGGCTTGGGGGGGCCGCGCGCCCACCGGGGGCGTCCGGGTTCCGCTGCGCGGCCGCCGGAACGGCCCTGTCCCCGCCCCGGCGCAGGGTAATTAATGCGCGGTAAACTCGGGCGGCCGAGCCCGGGAAGGGGCGGGATCCCTCCGCCCGCCAGCCCGCCCGCGGCCGCCCGCCGGATTATCGGCTCTTTGTTCCGGGGCTGTTAACAAGTTCCTGGCTGAGCGCTTGGCTGCCGCCCGGGGAACAGGCGTCCAGCCTCCGGGCACCGCTGCGCGGCGGCCTCCGCCCCTCTTCAGTCCTCGCGCCCAACTGCAGCACCCAGCAGCTCCCTCCCTTTCCCCGGCCGCCCTAGAAGTGGGTAAGCCCAGAGCTCCTCTGGCTATGTTGTGCGCGAGCTGATCTTGCTGCGGAAGACTGAGAGGTGCCTCCATTGTCCGAGCACCTCCTGTAGGCCAGGAGCTTCAAGTGCACCTGAGCCCTCATTCCCATTTTACAGATAAGGTAGGGCAACTACTTGCCCCAGGACCCGGCCATCCTAGGCAGGCTGGGGTTCCGATCTAGATCTTTGACACCCTACACGTTCTTCTGCTAGGTGGAGATAGCCCTGGAGCGGGAAGAGGAGGAGCTTTGGATGACCGTAGACTGTACATGGTTTTCTCTTTACTAACTTGGTGATGGTAGTAATGTTAATCCTGGCCATCTCATTTCAGAACAACCCGTGAGGTAGGTGAGATTAGCCCCATTAACTAGATGAGGACATTGGAGTATCAGAGAAGGTCACACTGCAGGAAGTGGCACATCTGGGACCTTATTACTGCTCTGCCAGGCCCCTCACCCCCTACCCTAAGAGAGGCAAAATCCTGTCCCATATGCCCGTTTACTGCCAGGGCTTTGTCTGGTGCCCCCATGGACTTATGGGAGAAAGTCAAGAGACCTTGATTCTCTGTGTGGTCTTGGGCTAAATTCCTCACCTCCCCTGCACCCCCATGTCTCCCCATCTGCATCCAGTCTGCAGACTCCATCTTGTGTGTGGTGAGCTTGCTTCCTAAATTTGGGAAGGGATGTCCAGGCCACAAAGCTGTGGTAGTAGACACTCACCACCCCAGAGTTGGTTGTCCTCACCTGTAGCCCTGAGCTTTAAAAGTCAGAGGGAATTTTTCAATACCACATTCTTACAATGAGGTAGAATCTTTTCCAGTTGACTCATCCAGGTGGTTCTTGGCTTTTCCTTCTGCCCAGCCCCATCTGCCCCTTTCCAGGCCAGCCATTCCATTCCTCAGTTCTGAGCTTCCAGTCTCCTGCATCCTTATTACCTTTCTCTGGATGTGAGCACAACAATTGCACCCTTGTTAGACCTAGGAGCTTGTCACACTGACACAAAGCTCCAGCCCAGTGTAGCATAGGATACCAAGTGTATCTGTTGCAAATATTGGAAAACCCAACCCTCACTGGCTTAATCAAAAATAAAAGATAGAAAAAAGGAATTTAATTGTCCATCTAACTGAAAAATCAGGGGTAGCTCTGGTTTCAGTCATGGTTGAACCCAGAGAAGAGTGGAAATAGAAAATGTCAGTCCCTCATTTCTGCTATTATGTTGGCATCATTCTCCAACAACTTCTCCCCCTAACAGTCCCAAAGTGGCTGCCAGGAGCTCCCAGGGCTACTATATCCTCATAGGCATCTCTTTCCTCAAACATCCAACAAATGTGCCAGGTCCCTCACAGGTCCACCTGAAGGGCTGGGCTCAGGGGGTGAACCAGTCACCTCAGCCAGGGGTTATGGTTTTGCAGATTAGGTTGGGCTCCAGGCACCAGCGCCATCATTCTCTTACCCAGGTGGCTTGCAATTCCTTGAAGCTTCTTATCCATCAGGAAGGGATGAGTATAATCATCCTCCAATTTAAGTCTTTAATACATTTTTTCCAGTTATTTAATACCCAAGCTAACACCAGTGATGCAGCCTGCTGAAAGATTGGAGTCTAGACCAACATTAACTTGTTTTGTTTTTTTAAGAGAGAAGGACAGAGAGAGAGAGAATTTTTATTGAGTTTTTCACATGGCTTTCGTTGCTCTGACACTTAGTTGTGTACGTGGTGCTGGGGTCTGAACCTGTGTACTCGTGCATGCCAGGCAAGCTGAGCCACTGCTCCAGCCCCCAACATTAACTATTTAATCAGCAGTGTTAGAAAACACTGGCCATTCAACAGGTTTTGCATTCCTGTAACCATGCTATTATCTGGTGCGTATATCTCCATTTATTGACCCTAAGGTTCAATCCCAGACCCACTCCTCAGTATTTATCCTAAAGAATTAGGATCACTGTAGTTATACATGAATACCCATGCTTACAGCAGCACAATTCACAACAGCTAAACTATAGGACCAATCTAGGTGTCCATCAATGGATAGATGAATAAAGAAAATATCGTATACACACACAACAGAATTTTATTCAGCCATGAAGAATAATATTATGTCATTTGCAGAAAAATTAATGTGTGCCTGGCTTAAATCCAGATGTTTCTGGTTTCCAGTGTGGCCTTAATCTACCAGGATAGTAACCCTTTGATAAAGAGAAGCTGTTCAGGTGTGTGTGGTCCGTGGGGATCCCCAGCATCTTTCAGTGCCCTCCTTCCTTTGGTCACCTGCACCTGATCAAGAAGCTCTACTAGGACTGTGCCTGCAGTTTGCATCAGGGACATTTCCTGGGTTTTACATCTGTCTGACTTCCCACCAGAACTCCATGACCTCTGCCTTTGTGTATGGTCTTTGGCTGTTTTGGAGACCCTTCATGCCAGCAGCAGGGCTGAAGTGAACTAGTTAAGTATTTCCACTGGCCTGGTTCCTTTTCTCCTCCAGGGCCCCCCTTTTTTGTATGGGGGATTGAACCCAGGGTTTTGTACATGCTAGACAGAAACTCTACCCCTGAGCTACATCCCCAGCCTTTTTTAGTTTTTATTTTGAGACAGGGTCTCACTAAGTTGCCCAGGTTGACCTCAAACTAGCAATCCCCTTGCCTCAGCCTCCTGAGTAGCTGGGTTTATAAATGTGCACCACCATACCAGTCCAGAACCTGCTCTTTTTTTTTTTTAAAGAGAGAAAAGAATCAATTTTCATTTAGTTTTTCATGTGGCCTTCATTGCTCCAACACTTTGTTCTGTACGTGGTGCTGGGATCTGAACCCATGGACTCACACATGCAAGGCAAGCGCCTCAACCGCCTAGCCACCACTCCAGCCCCCAGAACCTGCTTTTTAATCTCCTTGTTCCTTACCTCAACAACCCAATCTCTCATCAGTATTTTCTTTTTTATTTTTTTCTTTTCATTCATTTATTTATTTTATTATGTCTTCCTTTGTTGACATCTAGGTCATGACTTACACATCTCCTGCCCTGGACTGCCCCTCTCCCACTTTCTCAGAGGTCTGCAGTAGGGGTCAGCAGGACCTGGAGAGTGATTTGTCAGTGCCGAGAGACTTGAAGTCATTCACAACACTGCCTCTCCTGATCGTTCCTTTTTGGTCTTCCATGCTTTGTTTTAGCATTGATCTTGGCTCTCTGGTTCAGGGTCCTCAGGCAGAAAATGGCAAGGTAAGGGGTTGGGGCTTCTCAGTGTCCCCCAGTCAGCAGGCCTGTCTTTCCTGGTCTTCCTCAGAGCACCCACCCCTCCTGCCATGAGCTGCAACCAGTCCCGTACTCAGTCTTCCTGCATGGTGCTTTGGTCCATGCCCTCCCACTGTGGCTTTGTCCTTGGGTTTTCAACCATCTTCCCATGCTGGGTGTGGCTGGCCAGTCTGTGCCTGCCTGGGTGTCTTGCCATTGCTCTCACACTTTTCTAGAGATCTGCTTCCCCCTCCCCTCCATTTTTGGTTTTGTTGTTTTAAGAGGAAGAGAGTTAATTTTTTAATTTTTTTCATCTGGCTTTTGTTTTTCCTCCACATAGTTTTGCACGTGGTGCTGGGGATCCAACCTGGGACCTTGCACACTCCAGGCAAGTACTCTACTGCTGAGCCACCTCTCCAGCCCCTAGAGGTCCATTCTTGAAACTATCTGGTCTTCTCAAGACCCCTTCCCTTTCATAATCCTGGCTCCACTGCAGGAGGGGGCTGTCTGTGGTGTGAGTTCTCTGAAACCCACCACCCAAAGGCCAGGATGCTCTTCTGATTGTGGCCGACCTTCCATCCCTAGCAGGGGTGTCAGGGTCAGTGCCTAACAGCTGGCTCTCTAGGAGGGCTGGGAGAATGATTCCCAGTTTTCATGGTGAAAATACTTCCACCCATTTCAAGCTAGCAACGTGATGTCAACTGGCTTGCAGAATTCTAGGAATTTTAACAATTGACTGCCCTGAGCCTGGATGAACCAGCTTCAGTATAGCCTTGCGTCTGACCAAGGTCACCCCAAGCCCTTTGACTTGACCATTGGCCATGAGGGACTTTCCTTGCAGGACCCATCGACTCCCCTGACTTGAAGGGGTGACTTCCCTTCTAGCACAGGCTCCCTGGTGGGCTGAGGGGTGAAAAGTCAGATATGTGCTGCAGGACTGTGCTTAAGAGCCAGCACTCTGGAGCTAATGGTTTGGTTTGGAATCCTCACCTGGGTGACCTTAAGTAGGTTATTTAAGTCCTCTCTGCCTCACCTGGAAAATGTAGATAATGAAAGGTTCTCTACCTCATAGGTTTGTTGTTTGTTGTTGTTGTTGTTTTAGAGGGAGGGGCAGTGAGAGAGAGAAAGAGTCAATTTTATTTAGTTTTACATGTACTCTTTGTTGCTCCGACACTTCACTGTGTACGTGGTGCTGGGATTTGAACCCGTGTACTTGCACATGCCAGGCAAGCTTGCAACTGCTGAGCTGCTGGAGCTTCTGAGCCACCGCTCCAGCCCCAACCTCATAGGGTTTTAAGGATTAAATGAGTCCTTCTGTTTGGATCCTGTAACCCATGCTGGCCCACTGTGAGCTCACAGGTGTGAGCTGCCAGTGCTGTGTGGACAGGTGGTGGGCACACGTGCTTTTGGCTTCTCATTCCTGAATTGTGTGCAGGGCGGGGGATCTTTGGTTAATAAAACTGGCAGAACTCACTTAGGGCAGGACTCTAAAGGCCTAGTATCTTGGCAAGTGCTCATTCTGGGCACCTTCATTCTGGGACGAGCATTCGTGAGGTGGCTTGAGAAGAAAGAATGACATGGTAAAGGATGACTCACCCAGAGTGACTTGGCCAGGTATGACTTCTGGTATGAGAGTTGGGAAGGCAGAGTGGGCCCCCAGGACATGCAGAGCAGAGGGGACAGGACCACGGCCACATTTGGGAGTTCAGTTGGGTCAGACAAGTTCAACCCTGTGACTTCGGAGCTGGTCCCTGGCCACCTCTTCCCTCTACCTACAGAATTCTGAAGCCCTGAAGCCAGAGGAGCAGAGGGACTCAGGCTGGGACCTTGGCCAGATAGAGTAGGAGGAGGTAGATAGGACAGGCATTCCCTGGTGGCGGCATGTGTAAAGGGAGGCCTGCTGGAGCAGACGGTGCCTGTGGGGGGCCAGCAAGCGACAGGGCTGGCTACATCTTTGAGCTGGAGAATGACAGGCAGTGAGCAGTGTTTAAGGAAGATTAATCTGGCAGCACATGGAGGATGGATGGGAGCAGAGAGAGGCTGGAGGCAAGGAGACCAGCCGGGAGGCTGCTGCGGTCATCCAGGCAAGAAATGATGAGGCCTCCCTTCCCAGCGAGCAGGCAGCAGGGATGGAGTAAGAGAGATAGATGTGGGAGACGTTGCAGAAGAGGATGCTGCATCTGGATGGTGCATGTGGGGGGTGAGGGAGGGGGAGGAGGCAAACATGATTCAGAGCTCTGAGCCTGGGGAAGTGATGTCAGAAACAGAAAATAGATGGAACTGGGTTGGGGGAGAAGCTGAAAGAGCAAGCAAAGGGGCTCTGTGATGCCCTGGGCTCCATCCTGGAAGGCCCGCTGCACCAGGCTGTGTCTAGCATGTGGACAGGGCACTTGGGTTGTAAGCAACAGAAACCTGATCTAGCCAAGCTAAGCAAAGGATGTGTAATAGAAGGTTGTTGGGGCTGGCAGGTACGGTGGGCAGTGAAGTCCATGTTTGAAGCCATGTCTTACAAGAGAAGTCCTCCAAGGGTCCAGGCAAGGAGGAGCTAGGCCATTTAATTTAGGACATTGAAAGCAGTCCAGGGGAAAACGGATTTGCTCTGTTCTGTACAGACTTGAAGGTAGCTGTGGGACCAGCTGGGAAGAGACACAAGAGGGCTGAGAAAGACCTTTCTAACAATCAGTGGCATGGGCAGCCTTGGCAGTGGAACTATTTGTCAGGACCCATCAGGGAGACCATGGATGAGTGGCAGGCTACCTCAGTGACGCTCCGTGGTAAAAGGGAAAGGAGGAACTTTGGGACGGACTTGGACTTCACTCTTAGCCCCACCCTCCTCATTGGCTTTGGGAAGTTTCTTACTCTTTGAGAATTAGTCTTTTTGGAGGATGGCCCCATCTTGTGGGGGTTTATAGTCCCTTTGTTACCCCATTGTTTTAACTACTAAGTGCACTTTCTCAGGGCACAGCACCTCCACTCTTTGTAGACCTCCCACCATGATGTGGTCCTGGTGGGATTGTCAGTTAGGGGGACCCACCCCACCCTGGGGTAAAGCACCTGCCCAGGCTGGGCAAATCATAAACTGCTCCAATGTGGCCACAACTGAGCCAGTCAGGATCCCATGCCTTCTCCTGCCTAGAGGTGGAAGAATGACTCCCTTCTGCCCCTTAGGTTGGCAGGATAAAGATGCAGGCTAGGATCATGGGCCAAGACTTCCTTATGTGGAAGAACCCAACTAAGGAGATGAGTGAGGCCAATTCATAGGGACAAGCAAAAGGAGACTGTCCTGATGTCCCAGAGTTCTCAGAGGATAGTCCCTGCAGCTTTTCTTGATCCTGTGAGCTGCCCCAACAGCCTCCCTGACCCTTGATCTAAGAATGTCCTGTTCTAGGCTTACACCTGGTAGAGTTAGATTTCAGAGCCCTGCACCTGTTAGAGACCTGGCTCAGGATCTTGGGAGGGAGATATGATGGTGTGGGCAAAGTATCCATCCTGTGTGGTCCATGCCCTATGTGGTCAGCAGCACATAGGGCATTCAGTCCCCAAGTGGCAGATATTTTTAAAAATCCAGATTTCAGGCTTCTCTTGAAACATCAGAAGATGTGGACTGGGCCCAACGAGCCAGGAAACTGGGTGGGCTGGAACCTGGAAGCATGCACCTGCAGTGCCTATACACCCCCACCAATCTGCAGCCCCTTGTCCCATGAGCCTCCACTCTCCCATGCACCCCAAGGCCCTGTGCACTCCTACCATTCCACACCTATTGTCCACGCACCCCCTGCCCCATATACCCCACTGTCCTGTACATCCCCACTGCCCATGCACCTCCTGTCCCATGTTCTACCTCCCATGCACCCCCACTACCCTGCACACTCCTGCTATGCTCACCGCTGTCCCTGGTGCACACTGAGTCTGCACTCTCCTCCCTGTGTGCAGTGCTTGGTGCCAGGCAGGAGACCACATGCAGGTACCTTCCCCCACCTGCCTTCCCATCCAGCTCAAGAGCTAGGGTTTGGGGCCTTATATCTCACCTGTTCAGTTAGAGGCAATGGGAGATAGTCCGGTGGAAATGGCTAAAAGATAATTAGAACCCGAAGACTGGGACTTTAAGACGCAGTCAGTGTGGGAAGTAGAGATGCGAGACCCATCAGAAGGCACAGGTCATAGACATCGTGAGCTAGAATCCCATTCTGGGGAGCACTGGGGAATGACTGCTGTGGAGAAGGAGGAAGCCAGAAGGAGGCCAAGGAGCAAGCAGTGGAAGCTGGGGAAGAATTTAAAGTTTGGGTAAGGAGAGGGAATCAACCACCAGGCAGGCTGTGGAGAAAGAGCCCGGTAGCAGAGGCCTGAAGGCCATGATGTGGGGAGGCAAGAGGGAGCCTCCGGGGAGCCTGTGCTCAGAAATAATCAGGGTAATAAGCCATGTTAGTGCACTGGGGAATATGTGCATGGACATGGAGGCCATTTGAAACTTGTAGAGAATGAGAGAATATTAGAGCCAGAAAGGAATGGGATCCATTGAAGGCTGCGCAGGAGAAGCTTGAGAAAAGGGAACGAGGGAAAGGTAAGCATAATTGCTGAGAGTTTACAAAGTACTTGCATACACGCTCTCTGTAGGTAGATTCAGAGCAGCAAGTGACTTGCCTGATGTCACATGGCTGCCACTGCAGAGCCAGGTCATATAGTGCCAGCTCTGTGGAAGGAAATAGGCAAAAGGCCCAGGAGCCAGTGAGCTTTTGACAGATGCAGAGAGGATGGGCTGGGGGACAGGGCGAGGTGAAGACGGGTACACATCAATGGTTAAACAAGCACTTATTGAGCACCTACTATGTGCCGGGCCCCACAATAGGCTCTGCAGTTGCTCACCAAGCAAGTGGGACACTATCCCCTCCCTAGTAGAACTCACATTCTGCTGGGAAGAGATGACCATAAACAAGCAGATAGGTTAAAACAATGAGGGCTGCTGCTCAGTAGTTGGAAGTCAGGCAAAGAGGGCCATGTGACCTCAGGTCAGCTGGATGTGGGGGATGCATGGGTAGCACACGAGACAGGACGGTCAGGGAAGGCCTGTCTGAGGGAGGTGACTTTTGATCAGACCAGAATGACAAGAAGGATCCAGCTACAGGGGCAGTAAAGGGTCCATTCTGGTCAGGTGAAGAGAAAGCCTAATGACTTACATCTGTCTGTGTTCATTGATTCTTCTAAAAAGGCACAGTGGAGGAGCAGAGCAACCGAAAATTCCTCTCAGGGCACATCTGATTCACCTAACTAGCTGGAGAACGTCAGGAGGCCTGAGTACTGGGGCTGCTCTGTGTCCTCAGCATGAGCCCAGAACCAGATGCACTCCTGTGCCTCATTTATGAAGTAGGAAGAAGGCCTGGGCCTGGGCTGCCATGGAGCTGATCCTGAGGCCCCAGGCAGGGCTGATGGTGGAGGACCGGGAGAGTGCAGGGAGAAGGCCAGGCAGGCCACTTCAGCACTACCCAATAAGAGGTCTGGGGCCCTACTGGCCCCACCATCTCCAGGATCAAAAACTGACTTGTAAGATGACCCTAAGGAGGCCCCATGAAGTTGGCCTTTGATGCACATATATTTTATATATAATGCATGTTTTTTAATTGAGGTGATGTTCATATAACAAACTTAACCATAGTAGAATGCCCATTGAGTGGCATTTAATGCCTCCACAGGGTGCAACCATCATCACCCCTGTCTAGTTCCAAAACATTTTCATCAGCCCCAGATGAGACCCCCATTAGGCAGTCACTTCCCATTCCCCTCTCTTCCCAGCCCCTGGCAAATACCACCCTGCTTTCCATCTCTCCATAGTTACTCATTATGGATATTTCATGTAAATGGAATCATATCATGGCCTTTTGTGTCTGGCTTCTTTCTCTTAGCATAATGCGTTGAAGGCTCATCCATGATGCAGCATGAATCAACACTTCATGATGGTTAGGGCTGACTGACACTCTACTGTATGGATGTTCTACATTCTGTTCATCCACTGATGACGTTTGAGTTGTTTCCATCTTTTGGCTATTGTGAATGATGCTGCTTTCAACATTTGTCGACATGGATTTGAATTCCTGTTTTCGTTCTCTCGGTTGAACTAGAGTAGGATTGTTGGGTCATATGCCACTTCTACCCTGAACCTGTTTCCCTCAGCAACTGTACCGTTTTCTCTTCCCACCAGCCGTGCATGAGGGTTCCCCACAACCTGATGTTCATCTTTTTTCTTTTTTGGTTCTGAAGATTGAACCCAGGGCTTCACACATTCTAGCAGAGTGTTCTACCACTGAGCTACATCCTCAGCTCTTTTTTTATTTTTAACTTTTTTTCCACATCAGATGGGTAACGTGTCAAGATCATAACAAGGTTTAGAGGAAGGTGCATCTCACGTAACAGCGTGAACACTCAATCATCATGCTTATGAACTGAAAAGGATCCCCCTAGACCTTTTTAAAGTTTTGATTTCTTTTTTTCAAAGAGAGGACAGTGACAGAGAGAGAGAGAGACAGAATCAATGTTTATTTAGTTTTTCACATGGCTTTCGTTGCTCTGAGACTTCGTTGTGTATATGGTGCTAGGGTTTGAACCCACGTACTTGCGCATGCAAGGCAAGCGCCGTAACCGCCGAGCCACGGCTCCAGTCCCTAAAGTTTTGATTTTGAGACAGGACCTCGCTAAGTTGCTGAGGCTGCCCTGGAAACTTGCGAAGCTCCTGCCTCAGCCTCCCAAGTAGCTGGGATTATAGGCATGCACCACCACGCTGAGCCCTGATGCTGATCTTGGAAATATTATATTCTTACAGAAACTTTTTTTTCTGCTCTCAACGCTTGTCCTTTTCTGGTACCTAGGTCTGTGGGTGGCCTGTCTGTGAGGCCACCCAGCCCTTCCTGGTGTAGGTCTCATGGTCCAGGATGGTCATCAAAGGGTATGTCAAGGCATCAGGGAGCATGCGGCCCTGCAGCCAGTAGCATGGTCAGGGATGGCTTTCAGGAAAGGTCTGGGCCCCCTCCACCCTCTCTGATCCCTGTTTCCCTCTGGGCCCCTTACTTCCTCCTCCACACACACCCCCAGCCAGGAGCTGCCCTCTCCGCCCCTCTGCTCCGTTTTGTGTGTGTGTCTCGTCACCAGGGTAAATGTAGCTACAAACAATGTGGCGGGCTGGGTGCTAATTTGTCAGACGCAGTGTGCGGCTGTGATTCCGAATACATTAACATTTTCACATGAAATCATTTCAATTTTTAGTGATTAAGAAGTATTTGTTTTAAAGCATCAGGGTGATTTGCTGTGATCCTGGGGGGCAGAGGGATCAGGAGCGGGGGAGCCCCCAGGTGTGATGTCTTTTGTGGGCACATTGCAAGCAATCACTGCTCCACGCCCACCTGCGCCCACACTGAGCTTCCCTGGGCTTGCTTGGGGCTGGAGACGGCAAGAAGCAGGGTGAGGGGGTGGAGACTGTGGAGTCTGGGGGTCCCTTAAGGACACGGGGCCCACTTTCCCCTAGCTTCTCCATGTCCTTCAGGCCTCACTCAAATATCACTTCCTCAGAGAGGTCTCCCGGTCTCAAGTAGTGGTCACTCTCTGCTTTAGCTTCTTCATGCATTTAGCAATGGAGTTGACATTCTTCGTTGACTTGTTTATTTTCTGCCTTCCCCTATTAGAACATTAGTTTCTTGAGGGCAGGGACTGTGGCCTGCGCATGCTCACTGCTCATGCACAAGTGGACAGATGGATGGATGGATGGATCGATGGATTATGGATCCATCGATCTATGAATGGATCAACTGATGAGAGCAGGTGTGTAATTGCTCAGTGGGCTCAGAAGAGTCCTCACCATGCTGGGCATCCTGTCCTTGAGCAAGCTCCCTCTGGGACTTGAGGGACCCCAGCCCTTCCCAGGCAAACCACCTGGGAAGTATAAGTTCATCACTACTGGGGCTGGTACCTACGAACCTCCAGTTCCTGTCCCTTATCCATCACCCCCATTCTTTAGAGCCTGTCTGTGCCTGCCTCTCTGCCACCTTCCTCTCTGGAAGCTGTGAGAGCACTCTGCGGGCTTTCCTAGGGCTTTGGACAGACTGGCTCCTTTGGGCCTCAGTTCCTGGCTGGGGAGCCTTTCCTCTTCTCCCTTCTGGGGGTGCTCCCAAGCCAGGTGGCCCTTTCCAGAGTAGCTCATGGAGCAGATAAAAGCTGACGCAAAGGACAAGGCTTTTGGGGCCATGTGTGTGGCATGTACCTGCTTGCATACTGGCCCGTGTGTGTTTGCAATGATGTGGTCGGAGCTTTGCTGAGGGAGAATCAGGCTCCTTCCTGCAGGCCTTTCTGTGAGGGCCCCACAGAAGGCCCTTCCCCTTCCTTTGGCACCTCCCAAACATCTGCGGCCCAACCCCCTCCTTTCCATACCCCCAGATCAGACCCCGCCCCCACCTATCCCAGTGAAAGGAAAATAACTGGAAGCTTTTATCGTTCAGCAGAAGCAACATCAGAAAACAATTATTGTTTTAATTACCTGCTGTCGCCATACAAGACAGGGAGGTTGTAAAGTGCGATAAAATCTTTCATGTTAATGGACTGCCAGCCTGGGCCAGGGTGCGATTTATGGGGCTGCAGCTGGCAACTACAGTCAGCTGGTACGGAGCCCCCTGGTCCTCCTCTTCCTGTCCCTGGGGCCAGGTCTCCAATGCCAAGGGCCTGGAAACCCTTTGTCCACCCTTGCTGTCCCTGATGCAGCAGGGACACTTGCTCAGGAATGCGCAAGGCCAGCACACACTCAGGAGTGTCCTAGAGGACCCATTCCTTTGAACCTTGGATCTCTCTTTACTCCACAGAAGAGGTGCTGGTGGTGGCTGAGACCTGGTTGTCCCTACACAGGCCCACTCCCCACACTCCTGCCCTACCGTCATCCAGCCACACCTGGCTGGTGCCCTGAGTACCATCTTGGACTTCTTCCCTACCCAGGGCTGGTCCTCCCCACATCTGTCCCCTCCTCCCCTGCCCACTTCCACCTCCCAGAGCATGAATGCTGACCACTGCTTCCTGGCTAATATCTGTCCTGCCCTCAACCAAACCAGCCCTGTAGCTGTATCTGCTGTAGTCCCAAAATCCACTGTGGCGTTAGCCCTGCTCAGGAACTGGCCCTGTGTTCTCCTGAGCACCTTGTTACGTTTTCTCATTGAAGCCTCACAATAGCTTTGAGGAGGTGCCATGATTATGTGCCCTTATTTTCTTATAGATATGGGGACCAAGGCACAAAGGAATCAAGTGTTTGACTGGCAATCTGACTTATTTTTTTATATACTGGGAATTAAACCCAGGAGTACTTAACCACTGAGCCACATCCCCAGCCCTTTGTATTTTTTATTTCTTAAATTTTGAGACAGGGTCTCTCTAAGTTGCTTAAGACCTCACTGAGTTGTGGAGACTGGCCTCCAACTTGCAATCCTCCTGCCTCAGCCTCCGGAGTTACTGGAATTACAGGCATGTACCACCACACCTGGCTATGATGGTCAGACTTCTAAGGGCTTATGTGAATGGAGTAACCATTGTGAAGTGCCAGGGCAATTGTTCATGCCCAGCCCACTTGGATTTTTTTGTTTATGTTTATAGATTTTTGTTTTGAGATGAGTTCTCACTAAGTTTCCCAGGCTGACCTTGAACTTGCCATCCTGCTGCCTCAACCTCCCACATGACAGGGGCTAAAAGCCCATTTGTTACTACTTCCATCCAGTTGTTATTACTGCTTCATTATATCTGACTTTTTCTGTCTGTAAAATGGGCACAGCAATCGCTCATCACTCAAGCCATGATGAAAAGTAGGGTCCACCGTTATACAAGGACCTTATTGCATCCATGCCAGATGGTGGGGAGCTGCTGAAGACTAAACCAGGGAAGCAACATGATCAGATCTGAGTTATAGGAGGATTACTGTATCCAGTAGAAGACAGAATAGCTTGGTACCAGAATAATCCCAGAGAGAATGGATGGTGAGGCTATGGAAGGGGAGGGATGAGAGCAGGAGCAGAATCCAGAGTCATGGAACACATGGAGGCAGCCCTTGGTCACTCCTTGGGTCAGGCTGGCCTCTCCCAAGACTCATACCTTTTTTAGAGCCTCCCTTCCCTATCAGGTGCCAAGTGCAGGCCTGGCGCATGCAATAGCCAGTCTGGCATCTAGGAAACAGGTTATTGGCTAAGGCCCGGGGAATAGTGAGAACCTCTAGAGTCGAGGCTAACCTGAAGCAGAGAGAAGCCTAAATGAAGAGAATGTTTAGGCTGTTGCCTGGGCCTAGGTGGGACTTCGAGAATCCTCAAGTACAAGGCTTCCTCTCCCAGACAGACTTGGGGACAGGTTGTGAGCTTGCCCTGGAGGGCTTTTCTCATTAATTCATTCACTCACCCACTCATATCTTCAGCAAATGTTTGTTGAGCACTATGACTGTGCCAGGCTCTGAGCCCGTTGCCAGGGCTGCTGGGAAGCCCAGTAGAGCCGCAAGCGTGCCCTCGTGGAGCTGATACTCAAGTGCAAGGGACGAGAAATGCACCAGCGAACAAATGAAGAAATGAAATAATTACACGCTGTCAGGTGTGCAGAGAACACAGGAGCTGAGACCAGATTCCCCTCCTCTCCCCTGCTCTCTGTCCCTGTCCTTTCTGCACGTGAGGAGTGGCTCGTGGCTCCCCAGCCCTGCTGAGATGCACGGTTGGCATTAGCAGCCCAGCTGCCCGATGCCTCTCCCTATCTTCCCTGGATCACTTGTCCCATTTCAGCCATCACTTCAGAACTCTAATATGTTCCCAGGGGCCCGGGAAGCGTCCTTCATTTAAAGATCTTTCTATGGGGTCCTTCTCTAAGGACCCGAAGGGAAGAAATTCCAGGAAAGCAAGAAAAAGAGAGTAAGAGAGATTTGATTTCAGAACTCCCAGGACAGATGGGGAAAGGAGCAGGGAGGGGGGTCCTGTTTGTCCTACGGTATAAATAGTCCCTCACCTTTCCTCTGGCCCCCTAATGGTTCCTGCTTCCCTCCTCCCCTACCCTTCCCTCTCTCTTTACTTGTGTTCCTGCAAGAGTGTGAGCCCACCCCATCCCCAGCCTCCTAGGGAGAAGCTATCCCCAGGTGCTTAGAGATGACATCCCTGATTACAATTCAATCTGCCAACATTCCTCCCCCATCCCTCCCAGTTCTCAGAGGAGCCACATGTTCACTGTCAGGGCTTCTGCAGGGACCAGCCACGGGCTCCTGGTTGGGCTAAAGTGGCCGGCAAGTTGTGCCTACCCTGGGCCAGGTGGCAAGGGAAGACATGAGCCAGTGTGGCAGCCTCAAGACAGATCAAACATGAGATATAGATGAGAGTATGTGGGCCCTGGGTGGAGCTTGCATGACCACCAGCTCTTTGGGATTTGGGGTGGTAGCTACTTCTCATAGAAGTATTTAAAAATTCCGGGCACTGTGGGCAGCCTCTGCACCCTGCAGCAGGCTGCATGGCAGGGAGCCATGGTTCCAGTGTGGCATGTTGGGATGACAGGTGTTCTCATGCAGCATGGATGAGGAACAGGGCCTCTGGCCAGGGGTGGCTTGCACACCTCGAGGTGGACATTGGCACTGGTGTGACTGAGTATGCATGTACCCATGGGAGAAGGTGACCTTGCCTCATGCTCAGAAAGCAGGCATGCCTACCCCTCGAGGCCAGCCCCTGAGGCTCAGGGCCTCCTGCCAGGCCTGCCTCTCTTCTAATTCTGAACAGAGGCCGCCTGCCAGTGCAGTGTGTGCTCAATGCACAAGTCTCCCACGGATGCTCTAGGGTGGGAGGTGCAAGGCAGCTAGCTGGGCCCCTGCCCATGGCTGAGAGAGGTCCTCATCCAGGCTTCTCTAATCACTGTAGTCCAAATTTCAGGAGATTCCCTGATCCCTTCCCAATAGTTCCAGATGCTCCACAGCCTCTGATGCATTTCTCTCCTGTGCTGGCATTTCCCTGCCTGGCTCTGTCCCCTTCCCTCCTGTCAAACATATGAAATCACTGGGCTCTTCAAAGGACAGCTTCAAATCCCTCCCCACATGCAGGTGTGTGGCTGAGTGAGGAAGGAGGGGCGTTTGTGATTGTAAATACTTGTGCACCTGAGCATGGGTATGGAGGTGCCAGCCCCTGTGCAAACGGATTCCTTTGATAGAGTGCATGCGTGTGTGTATGTGCATCCTGCAACTGTGTGTGTATCCAAAGCGTTCTGGAGTGTGGCTCCGCAGTGTAAGTGTGTCTTAAAAATGGATTCATCTGGAATTCGAAGCAACTGTTTTCTCATCGATAAGGAGCTGACAAAGAAAAGAAACAAAAGGTGTGAATGACTCAACAGACTTCTGGATAGAGAAGTGGAAGATGTGAGCTCAGGCAAGAATTGGAACTAATCCCTTTCCTTTTAACATTTGAATAGAAGATCTGGAAGAGGATGTGTACAGTGAAATCACGAAGTTTGCAGCTAAATCTAAACTCTCCTGGGCGGTAGTAAAATGTCAAGCTGGTGAAGGCTAAGCATCGGGGGAGATCTTATCCTGAAGGCAGCGGGCTGGGCGGAGAATGGCCATCGAGTCTGAGTTAGGGGCAAATGCTCTGGCAGGCGTGTGGGGGAGGGTATCCGAGCTGCTTTCCCTAGAAAGCTGGAGACCTGGAAGGGGACTGGAAAGATGCTGTGGATGTTCCCTTGTCCCGGCACACGACCGGAGGGTGCCTGCATCTGTCAATCTATCATGTGTATAGTCATGTCGTCTTAGGGGAGCACCCGCCCAAGTCTAGGGGAACCTGGGTCCCATCACAGATTTACGTATGTGGGTAATTCGTGCCCCTCAGTCTGCACAACTGTGAAATGGTGGCAGTGATTCCCAAGGGTTTGCTTCACAGAGGTGTGACAGCAACTGAGATCTCACACAGATGACAATGTGTAGGTAACTGTCATTTACGTATATCCATGAATGGTTGTTGCTGTTGTCCAGAGAGTCATGAAGAAAGGGGAATTGTCATATAAAATCAGACTGGCCCACCTGGGAGAGTCTCTGACAGCAAGAGGCTGAGAGGGAATAGAGTAGAAATCTATAAAATCAGAAAGGGCATAGAGAAGGAGCAACTCAGGCTCCTTTGCTAAATCCCAGCCTGACGGAAGGAGCCTCGTTCTCCCACCCCATTCCTGGTCCCCAGCAAAACTCAGGAGAGGTGAATTTAAAACCAATAACAGGAAATCCTGCTGCACTCAGCAGGGAATAAACTTTGAGACTCATTTCCCCTAGAGGTGATACAGACTAGAAATATAAATTGCTTCCAGAAAGGTTTAGATAAGTTCATGGATGGCAGATCCAGAATGGTTCTTGAGCCGAATGGAACGGGAGGAGGCCTCTGCTGTGCAGGGATGATGTCAGAGAGGAAGTCCCCACCAGGGCCAAATGCCTGGGCCAGGCGTCACAGCACGACAACCCAGTCTCTACACACGTGTGAGTCTATACTTAGGAGCCTCTCGGCCCCTTCTGATGAGGATGTCTTCCCTCTCAACAGCCCCCTCTGCTCTGAAACTGCCTCCATAGCCCCCCAGCCCTTGGCCCCCACTGCCACTTTCATGGCCTCACTGAGCTCCATTCCAAGAAGTTTCCTCACCCAATCCCAGATCTCCACTCTCACGGTGCCAGCCCCCATCTCCATCTTGCCCCTGCCATAGCACCTGCCGTCACATTGCAGCTGCCCCTCCCTCCATGTACTGTCTTCTAGCACAGGCACCTTGCCTGGCAGTGCCCATGAGCTGGTAAGGACTGGAATCTCCTGCCAGGCCTCCAGTGAATGCCATTGGCATGCAGCCTGGCTCTCCGGCTGCCTGCCTGTAGTCTGTCCCCGCCTGGCTGCTTCTCCCAGGGTCTCCAGCAGAGGATGGCTGAATTTGGGTTGATGTTCAAGTCCTTCAGGGACCCACAACTCTGGAGAGCTTAGGTACCAGAATGAACTAAGAGCCACCCTGGGGACTGGGTCACTATCAGGAAACAGGCCTGCTTGGGTGTATGCCAGGTTATCTACCTCATGCAGAAGGTCTTAGGAGACTGAGATTAGCAGGGAAGACAAGGTTAGGTAATGTGCTTACCAGCTGTGGTTCCAAAGATGCCTGGCGTCCTTTCCCAGTCGGGTGGACTATGTAGCTGTCTGTGAGAGGTATTGTAGTACTGGAGGACTGCAGTCCTGGGTGAGGCTGTGCTTTCAGAACCGTGGACAGCTCCATGCAGCTGTGCACCCTGCCATTGGAGCTGTGCCTCTCTGGTTTGTGCCACTGGCCTCTGTGTACTCCCCTGTGGGGGTTCTGCCCACCCCACCCCTAGGACAGCCTGAGAATTCCACTTATCTATTTGCAAAGATTTGTTGAGCACCTACTACGTGCCTGACGCTGTTTTGCAAGCAAGAGTGGATTACTAAAGGAAACAAATCAAAGCCTCCATTCTTTGAGCCCCATAGGCTTCCTTTGAAATTCCCAGAGTTTGATCCAGACAAAGTGGCTGCTTTTCTTTTTTTTTTTTTTTTTTTTTTTTTGGATATAGTTCAAGTGTGTCCTCAGTCCTGTGTGGAAGGTGTGGTTCTCTGCGGGGGGAGGCAATATAGGAGATGGTAGAACCTTGAAGAGGTGGAGTCAAGTGGGAGGTCCTTGGGTCATTGGTGACACTGCTCTTGGAAGAGATTAAAGTAGCTCTCATGGAATCTCTTACTATTATGAAGGGGTTGTTACAAAAAGACTAAGTCTAGCCCTTCCCAGCACCCTGGTTCTCTCCCTCCTGTATGCACTCCTGCCATTGTAGGACCATGTGCCATGAGGTCCTCAACAGGGGCTGAATCAATGGAGCTGCTGATATTGAACTTGCAGCCCTCAAAACTATGGCTAGGTAAACCTATTTTATTTATAGAGTTATCCTGCCTCTGGTATTTTGTTATAGTAACAAAAAATGGAGGAATACAACGGCCCTGTAGAACCAGGAATTTTTAACAGACTATGCTTTCTGGTGAGAGGAAGCTGGAGACGCAGTGATTGGTGGGGCCCAATTCCAATAGTGTTTTAGGATGCCAGAAGGCCACTCTGCTACTAAAAAGCCCTTTGTGGTTCCCTAGTGTCTATAGACATAAGTAGCAGTTCCCTAATCTGTCATTGAAGCTCCCTCCTGATCAATTTTGCCAGTCAGTCTTGTCTTCTTACCTCTCTTCTCATGTTTCCTATACACCAGCCAAACCAGATTCTCAGTTAAGAATCTTTTAGTTGCAATATGACAGAAAACTCAAACAGACTTAAACAGTAAGTGGGTGTTCTTGAGTCTTGTAATTGAAGCCCCAAGGTCTGGCCGGCTTGGGGTGAAGCTCGACACACTGGCTCAAGCAATCTTACTGGTGCTCTCTCCATTCCTCTGCTCCACCTTCTCTGGTGTTGGTAACCTCCTCAGGGCAGCTCCCAGCTTCTCCAAACCCTCTCTGTCTTGTGACTGCAGCAACCCAGACTCCACATCCTTGCCCCACACTGACTGACCAGGTCAGGGCAGGAGACGCAGTCAGCTTAAGCCAATCAGGCTCCATCCCTGGAGCTGGTGGGTGTCATTTTCACCGGAAGAAACCACATGGCTGATTGTGTAACAGCCAGGGCTCCTGCAAAGGATATAGGGCCTGTTTGTGGAAAAGGGGGAGACGGAAGCTGGAGAGGCAGCCAACAGGTATCCTGTCATGGATCATGTTTTCTTTTCTACTTTCATTTTTTTTTTTGTACCTGATGGCCTCTGCCAGACTCCTTCTTTTGTCATCCTAACTCCTGACACCCTGTGTGACCAGCAAGGCCCTTCTCAAACACTACCACCTCCCAGTACCATTCCTGGTACTTGCATCTCAGGGTCACATCTGCTTGCTCTGACCCCTCGCAGCACTTTGCTGACTTGAAGACCTCCTGCTCCGAAGCACTGCGCACGTGCTCTGCAGGTCATGCACGGGAGAAAGGGATGAGCTGGGGTGGGGTGGGGCCAGCCCACTCAGCCTCTAGGGCACCAGAAGGAGGCAAACTGAAAGCCAGGAATCCCAGAGCATTGTGGCAAAAGGGTTCCTGATCCACAGGCAGTGAGGAGAGTGGACGTGCATCCCAGGGCCTGTGTGCTGGAGCCTGCGTGATGGATGGTCACTGTCACATCGAGTCAAGGGGGTGAGGTAATGGCATCACTGAGCCTCAAGAAGGCCGCTGGTCGGACAGTCCCAGAGCTATCCGCGGTGCCCAGGTCAATGACCTAGGCTGTCTCCTCCTTGCCACCAGTAAAGGCTTGCACTCACCCGGTCTGTGAGTAGAGTCCTTGCCCCTGCAGCTGCCTGGCAGGGCCAGTCTAAATGTGATGGGAAGGCAGAAGGTGTGCGTTGAGGAAGTGACCTAGTCTGAGTGCAGAGGCACCTGGGGAAGGCTCACGGGGGCTTTTGCAAGAGAGGTACTAGGAGGTAATGTAGAGGGCAGGCAGCACCCTGGGTTCTTGTCCCCCATCTCCTTCTTCCCCTCAAAGCATTCACCTCAGCGTTGGCCTGGGGTGGCCAGGATGGGGCTTATAAGGAAGCTGCTGTGTCTAAGGGAGAGGAGACTGAAACTGAGTGTCCAGGGGAGTAGGATAGGAGCTCAGGTTGAAGGGAAGCTGGGGGGGCGGGCGGTGCAGGGACATTATTCATTCCCACAGCTGCCCTAAATGAGCTCACACTTACATGAGCACTTTTCTCTTCCATGCTTCTGGTTTAATAACAAGCTGGGCTCACAAGGGGGTGACCACACCTCCTCATCTCTTTCTCCCCTTGAGGGGGATCCACCCTGTCTGGTTTGGAGCGGCTGAGGGTGGCAGAGGACACATATGAGAATTCTCCATGTCCCCCTATCCTCCAGAGATCCATGAACAGGGTAAAGGGAGCCTTCTCCTCCACTTGGCCTCCCTGATGACCAGCTTCTAATTCACCAGCCAAGGGGGCTCATTAAGGCCAGGCCAATTCATAGAAGCCTTTTGTCCCCTCATTATTGGGCACTGAACCCAGTGCCTCAAACATGCTAGGCAAGTGCCCTGAGCCGCAACCCCAGTCCTTTTTTTAACTTTATTGTGAGAAACGGTCTTACTGAGTTGCTGAGGCTGGTCTCAAACTTGTAATCCTCCTGCCTTAGCCTCTTGAGTAGCTGTGATTACAGGCGAGTGCCACTGAACCTGGCCAGAGAAGCCTCATTTTGTAAAGGGACAAACAAGAACAAAGGGGAAACCTGGTGGCTCACTCTGGAAAGGCAGCGCAGGTGTGGCTGGGGCAAACGGCTAGGCTTGCCTCCATCTTGCCCTGCTCATGGGTGCCCCCTAGTGTCCTTAAGCAGCAAGAGCAGAGAGGGCTACTCCCTGTGGCCCGGAAGATGGGCTGCCTGCCTGGTGCTTCTTTTGGTTTTTCACTGGCTTGGAAGCTCCATCCACCTCCTTCATCAAAGAGATGAGATGAAGGACTCTGGGTTGAATGCATGTGGCATGGTTTGCTCGTCCTTTGAAAGCTGCAACAGGAGTGTCAGAAACAGTTCGCATCTCTTCAGCTACACTTGTAAGGTCCTCAGGTCAGGACCTCCCTCATGGTAATGATGTTGAGCTAAAGTTGTAGGGGGCACCAAATGTCTGCTCTAATTTATTTCATTCCAGCCACAGAGCGTCTCAGAGATGTAGGTGATTGTGGATACCATTTGCAGAAAGGGAGGTGTGGAGTCTGCGAGACCAGTGTGAGGGTCCAGCTGCCCACAGGTGGAGTTGGGACTCAAACTTTAGCTTCCAGATCAGAGGTCTGTCCACCACCCAAGAGCCTCGCCCAGGGCTGAGTCCAGAGGAGCTTTCAGTAGCACCGTAGCAAGGGTTTCAGCATGGCTCAGCCATGTCAAGCAGTATGACCTGGAGTAGGTTACTTAACCTCTCTGAGCCTCAGTTTGTCAGCTGCAAAATGGGAATAATGATAATCCCGAATTAATAAAGTCATTGAGAGAATCAAGATGACGTATATAAATATGTGCAAAATGTACAGAAAAGACAGAATTTCTTATCAAGTTAACCATACAATTACCACATGCCCTAACAGTCCCACTTCCAAGAGAAGCAAAGGTACATGGCCACCAACGACTTGTATGTGAAAGTTCCCAGCAGCTTAATTATTTAAAATCACCAAAATCTGGAAGCAACCCTGGTGACTGGATAAACACACTGTGGTACATTCATACAACAGAATACTGCTCAGTGATTTGAAAAAGGGACTACTTTTTCAAGTAGCAACATAGATGATTCTGAAAAGCATCGTGCTAAGTGAAGGAAGCTAGACCCAAAAGACCACATATCATATATTTCCATTTCTGTGACCTTCTAGAAAGGCAAAACTGTAGTGATGGAAAGCAGATCAGTGGTTGCTGGGGGTGGGGAGAAGGGATTCAAGGGAACTTTTGGTTGGGAGGTGAAATGGTTTTGTATATTGATGGCGGTGGTGGATACTTTTGCCAAAATTAATCAGATTGTAGATTTAAAGGGGTAAATTTTATTTCATACTTTAAAAAACTGAATTTAAAAAAATAGAACCACAGGCCTAGTAAGCACTATGTAACTGTTAGCTGCTCCTAGTGTTCCTGAGATTCTCTGGACTGGTGGTTCACATCTCCAACCCACCTGACCATGTCCCAGTGCCCTCCTGCCCAGCTTGGCTGAGGAGGATCCCTCTCCTCCCACCGGGAGGTGCATCCACATAGGTGCGTGACAGGCTACCTTGGTGCAGCTCTGGCTCCTGGTGCTGCTGACAGACGAATGGCGCATAGGGAGGGCTCTCAGCCCTCCTGCTGATCCTGTGAGGTGCTCAGCGACACGTTAGCGAGAAAGATGCCACAAGAAATAAAGTTTGTTATGAATTATTCTACTTGGGGCTAATTATAGGCACAGAGGAGAGGATTATTTACAGAGATGGAGGCAGGGGGGGCGGGGAGAGGGACCTAGAGGCAAGGCAGAGCTAAGCTGTGCTGAGGGGAGTGGAGGACTTCCTAAATAAACGCTGCAGTCAAACCCAGGCCCTGCTGTCTGTGGGGACAGATCAGAGGTCCCAGGCCTTGACTGAGCCTCAGGATGGATGTAGAGAGCCCCTGATCCTGGGGTCCCAAGGGACATCAGGGTTCTCTTCGTGGGGCAAGTGGAAGCCATGGGATCCCCCTCCTAGAACCCCAGGACGGATGCAGATCTGCACCTGTGTCCATGCCCAGCTTTGGTCTATTCTCCTGGGCCTTCCTTGTGCCCAGCCTGTTCTAGGGGCAGTAGAGGCCAAGGGAGGTTTATTTCTATCCAGAGTGACAGGGTCTAGACCAAGCTAAAAGGGACACTGAAGATAATCCCAGCCAGACATGGGCATCATAGGTTCTAGCAGTGGGTGAGGGAGGGGCTGATGGGACTTGGACAGACTATGCCACACCTGAAGCACCGGGTAGCATGGGCCTGGTGTGACTCTAGCTTCCAGTTCCTCAAGAGGAGGTGGAAAACCAGTGTCACCATTAAACTTCATAGTCTTCAAATGTTGGTTTAGGGGGCTGGAGCAGTGGCTCAGTGGTTACAGCGCTTGCCTGGCACGCACAAGTATGCGGTTCCAACCCCAGCACCACGTACACGTGAAGTGTCTGAGCAACAAAAGTCACGTGAAAAACTAAATAAAATTGATTCTTTCTCTCACTGTCCCTCTCTCTTTGAAAAAAAAAAATGTTGGTTTAGACTTACAAAACACATCAAGGGGGCCGATGGACCTGTGGTCTGCAGCCTCTCAAAGCCAGCCTGGCCTGCTCTGATTCCAGCTGGAACACAGGCCCAGGCAGGACTCTGGCTCAGATTCTCACTCCAGATCCATCGTGCTTGCAGTGGGTCCCAGCAGTCAGACTTCAGTGCCAGTCCTGGACTCCCCACCTAGGGCAGTGATCACGCACTGGAGTCTGCAACAGGCTGGGCCGGTGACTCCCTTGGCGTCCTGGAGGAGCCCCACCCACCCAGAGGGCACTAACAGATCTTGCTCCCCATCCCCCAGAGCGAGCAGTAAACCAAGACGTTTCCAGTTATTTCTGGCTGACTGCACCGCCATCTACTCATTCAACCAGGCAGGATGACAGTCATCCTCTGCTCCCTGCCCTGCCTCTCTCCCAGCCAGGGTAGTCACCCTCCATACCCTGCCACCAGGATGCTTTTCACATCTTTTCCCACTCTCCAGGGGCCTGTTCCAGGTCAGGCAGCTCCCTCTTCTATCACAGTGATAGCCACCACTGCCATCCCCTCCACCCCCAATAGTAAAGCCATCGCTAAAGCTCTCTGACCCCATCAGCCTTGCTCGAGGCCCTGCCCTTCCTGCTTCTCATGCGTGGTGTCCTGGCATGGGTCACAGCCCTAAAAATCCAGCCCATACTGCCACCAGATGTGTCCTGCTGCAAATGTTTTGTTTATACTCCAGCCAAAATGGTTTCCCACTTCCCTCTAGAATGCCTTCCGGGTTCCTTCCTAGTCTCCAGGACCCACACAGGCCATGCACACTGTAATCTGTGCATGACAGTACACCTGCTGGACGGTGGGCACCCCACCCCTGCAAACAAGGGCCGTGGCTGTGGCGCAGAGCCGGTACTCCGGGAGTCTCCGTTCCTTCATTCAGTGGGTGTTGAGGACCTGCTGTGCGCCAGGCCCTGTTCCAGATGGACCAGACAGACAGGCTCTCCACTTCTGCAGCTTCCCTTCCACACGCAGGCAGATGGACAACAAAGAAGTCCAACAGGGGACCTATTCGAGGGGATGAGCACAAGTGCAAGGCAAGGGCACTATCAATGGGACATGCAGGGAAGTCCTTTCTGAAAAGGCACCTGAGCTGAGATCTGGACAATGAGTGAGCTACAGCATCTGTGGGAACAGCATCCTGGAAGAAGGAATGACAGGCACAACGGCCTTGAGGCAGGACCAAGCTTAAAGTGCTGGGATAGTGGCCTGTGGCATTTGAAGGGACAGGAGGGGAAAAAAAAAAAAAAAAACGTTAGGAGAGCCACATTCAGCAGGTTTCCAGTTGGAGCTGGGGCAATGATGTTTGTGTGGGGAGCTGATCATTTGAGGGGCTGCCCAGGATGGCTGAGAGGAAAAGTCTTGTGGTGACAGGCTTGGAGTGAGGATTTGGAAGTCTTTGGTGCCGAGTTCCTTGTTGGAGTCTGGCATTCTTTAGAACCGAGGAGGGAGCAGAACAGAAGGATGAGGCAGGGGATGGGGTAGAAAGCTTGCAAAGCCCTGAAAGCTGGGGCCAGGAGCAGATCTGGAATCAGCAAATAGAGAAAGGAGTTTCAGTGGCAAGTTGGACACAAAGCCAGGCTGTATCGGTAGAGTAAGGAATGAGGTGAAAAGGATGAACAGGAGCAGGCAGGAGGAAAGAGAAGAGGAATCTGAACTGGGAAGACAAAGAGTCCAGTTAATGGTTATTTTGTCCTTGATGGAGTGCCATCTTCTGGCACTTGACACCCCTTCCAGGAAGTCTTCCTGGACCCTGCAGATCAGGGCCCCAGTTATGTGCGCTCTTGCCACTGGTGTTTCCCTGACAATTCTCTGACTAGTGTGCCTTTCTCCCATGAGTGGGTGGGCAGTAGGAGGGGCCAAGCCTGCTTTTGCCCTGCATAATAAATCTAAGCCACCTCCCAGGGCCTGGCACAAGTCTGATGGTGGGAGAGGCTGAGGACACTAGAGAGGGCAGACACAGTCCTGTGTGGAGGCCCCAGAGGGAGGCAAGGCTGCCGGGCGTGAATTGGTCCAGAAGGAGGTCATGCCGACCTTGAAGCTAGCCCGCCAGTGGGTTGCTCCACCCGGCTGGACGTGCTCTGGAGCAGAGGCTAAACACATGCTGCGCCCTCCCGGGGCTTCCACAGGGAGCACCCCACCAAGCCTGGAAGAAGAGCCGAGCATCCCTCTCTGCCCTCCCTTCCCCCCCACACTCCATTTGTGCCACTGTAATGGCAGTGCCCACGTTCCACTTTGAGTGCCGATGAAGGTCTGCCTCGTCCACAAACGACAGGCACTGGTGGAGCCCTTGTTGGATGGACGGATGCTTGGGTCTACCCCCGCCTGTCTGTGTGAGGGCTGGGAAGAGGGGGTCAGGGCTAGCCTCAGGGACTGATCAGCTGTCCTAGATGGTCCAGGTGGGAGAGCAGGGCTTGGCTTTGTGCAGCCACGGATTGACCCAAGCACACTGACCCGCGAGCCCTCCCTCCAGGGCCTCCTCCTTTTAGCAGGGGCACCCTCCTGGGAACAGGCTGCTAAGGGTCCCAGGCTGCCAAGCTGGGAGTGGGGGCAGAGCTCAGCATCCTCTTGCTTCCCTCAATTCATTAAGACCTGTAAATTTTCTCATAAATATACTTAAAGTTCATTTTAAGGGGAACAAGCGCAGAGATAATTGATAATAAACCCTCAGTTAATGCCCTTGGTTTACTGTATGTAATTTATATCCACTGATAGCGTCTCTCACTCCCAATTATCCATTTAGCTGTGGTGATAACAGCAGTTCAATCAGACCGATACCAACTTTTATATATTCCAGCCCAATAGCCATAAATACCCACACAGGGAGACTTGCTGGGCCCACTGTATTTTTTTATTAAGATTTAAATATTCATGCAATTATTAGTGATTTATTAAAGAACTAATGACCTCTTCAAGAGACTCTAAATCTTCACCCAAAAAGGGCCCTGGCCCTTCCTTTCCTTCTCCCCTCAATCTTTCTTTACCTTCCCCAGTCAAAACCAGAGAAATGGGCGGCTCTTCTGCATCTCAGATACATCACGGCATGGTGACATTTCCATGGTAAAAACAGGCAGGTGAGGCAGAGGCTAAGGATGGACGTCAGGCTCAGGGAGGTGCTGGCCCTCTTTAGGGTGCAGGTTGGGACAGGAGGAAGTGGAGGTCACCCACCTGCCTCACCACATCCCTGCTCATCAAGGACCTTTCACAATGCAGCCTCCTCAGGGCAGATCCCTCCCACTCTCACCCTGACTGAGTCTCTTTAGGGGACTTTGGGAGAGGGTCCGTCAGCTTGCTACCCCTGCCTCTCACCTTTCTTTCATTTTAGAACATTTCACCCTAATCACATCAAAATAAGAAGTGTGCAAGGATCTGGGGTCCTGGGACTCAAGGTCCAGAGAAGGCCAAGGCTCTCCAGGCTGCACAGCAAGACCGGGCCATCTCTCTCCTTCCTCCACGTTCCCTCAAACCTCCTTTCTTTGCTCCCTCCAGCCCCCTCTTCTCCACCCACAGGACCTCAGAGCCCATTAAAGGGGCAGGAAAGATAATGAACAAACCAGGAAAACATGAAATCAATATCAGGAGAAAAAAGTACGGCTGCCATTAAGTGAAATAAACAAGCTGGTAATTATTTGGACAGCAGGTAATTAAAATAGGGTGAGCGCTCATTACTGTCTTGTCAGGGGTGCGATGGGCGCGGCCAGACACCCTCTTCCCAGCTGGAAGGTCGCTGCCAGGTCTGGGCTCCTTCCCTCCCAAATTGGCTTGGAGGGGGTTCCTCGGAGATGGTCTCTGTGGGGTTCCCCAACCCCGACCCCCCTGTGCCTCTGTATCCAGCAGCCTTCCATAGGCTCACCTGGATCACTATCTGAGGCCCAGACCAAAGGAAGCAAGGCGGCCTCCAGCCTGCTCCCCTGCCCCCTGCTCGTGAGTTCTACCACTTTCCCAATTAGGGAACAACTCACTGCTCTTTGGCCCCTCAGCCTCTGGAAGGAGGGGTGCCCTCAGGCCTTGGCTGGAGGTGGGCACATGGTGCCCGCAATTAACCCCAGGCAGCAGGGAGGTGGACAGATGGCTGCTCCAGTCTCTGCTCAGCCCCAGGGGACCTCCTTCAGGAGGCTGTGATGAGGGGGGGGTCCCAGGAATGATAGGGTGCTGGCCAGGGCAGGAGGAACAGAGGAGAGAGGCGACGGAGAGAGCAGAGCAATGACAGAGCTAGTCGCTTGGCAGTCTCCAAGGCAGGAGGAGGAGGCTCCCCCTTGCCCTGCTGTGACCCCGATTTGTAAAGTCAAAAGAGACTTTGGATATTGTCCAGCCTGGCTTTGCCCTGCCAACTTGCATTTGGCTCATACAGTGTTTAAAATGTTTAAATTAGTTGTCAACATTTTAATATGGGATGTTTCACATAAAAAATGGATTTCTAACTTCTCTCAAAAGAAAAAAAATTCCTGCACATCTTGGCCAGCCTGCCTGAGTGGCGGCAGTTGGCTGACCCCTTGGATGAGCATCGTCTCTCTCCACTTCTCCTGGCCCCCACCCAGCCCCTGAAGGCACCCAAGTTTGCCACCCTTTCCCAGTCCAACCCCTCTGAGAACCAGAGAGGGAAGTGACTGGCCCAAGAGCACACAGCTGGATAGAAGCTCAGTGGGGACTCCTGTCCCTGCCCCACAACTTGCTAGCCCATGAACTGGACGCTGCTGAGGTGTCCTTGTCGTGCACACTGGAGGGTGCGCTGTCTGATGGAGGAGGTGGCTGCCCACTCGTCCAACTCAGATAATGCTGTCAGCCATGGGAGGCAGAGGAAAGAGCCATGCACCCATGGAGATGAGCCAGGGAGGGGTGTCCTGGAAGAAGTGACATCTTGAATTAACATGAATTAACAGAGCCAGAGGCACTAAAAGTGGGCCAGGTGCCCTGCAGGTGCAGGGAGAAGTTGGGATAAGGACCTCAAATTTAGTTAATGGGTGGGTGCCCAGGGATGAGGCATGGGCGTGTGCAGGCGACCGTGGGGCTCTGCAGTCAGTAGGAACCATGCAGGGATTTGAAGTGTGGGTCAGATTTCTTTCTAGAAATAGTACCATGGTGGCATAATTGAGGATGGCACCAAAGCCAGGAAGTGGTCAAGGGAAGGAAAGCCTGTTGCGAGGGTGGGTTGGGGGACCAGGTGAGTCAGGTGCCATGAGGCGGCAGAAAGGCTGTGGGATGGGAAGGGCTACTGTAGTGGCAGGCAGGGACCAGAGATTCCAGGTCCCTCTGAAATTGCCTCTGGGACCCCATGAGAGGCAGTGCCCCAGCTGACCATGAAAGGAAGTCCTGGTGGCACATTTGGCTGAAACCCCTGAGCTGACTTGAGACACACCCAGGATGAGGTCCCAGGAGGCATGCAGAGGCAGAGAAAGTGTTGGGATGGAGCTCAGAAATGAAGGGCTGGAGCGGTGGCTCAGTGGTTACACGGCTTGCCTGGCATGCATGAGGACCCAGGTTCAAAGCCCAGCACCATGTACACAAGTAAGTGTCAGAAAAACAAAACCCAGAGGAAAAGATAAAGTTTATTCTCTCTTTCTCCCTCTCCTTCTATCCCTCTCTCTCCCTCTCTTTCTCTCTTAAAAAAAAAAAAAGAAATAAAGAAGGGGCTGGGGAGCCCAAGTGTGGGCCACAGGCAGAAGCTGGTAAGAGCAGGTGGGGTTGGCTGGTGACCTGTAGTCAGAATTACCCTCCTGGTGTGAGCATTGGTCACCCAAGTTGGATTTAGGCCAGAGGACAGTGGGCAGTGGTATGCATACTCATGAATGCCAGAGGACCTGACATAGCAGGTGTGCTTCTAGGAGGCTGTGTCCAGGACTTCCAAGTGGGACTGTGGCTACAGGGACATAAGCCCATCCTGGGCACTGATATACTGGCCATGCCTAGCATGGGCCTGGCACATTGTATTAAGCCAATATTTGCTGGATGTGTGTGCCCTGGTGGAGGGCTTTGCAGCCAGTCTGCCTGGGTAGGAAGCTGTCACTCATTATTTACTTGACCTCTCCATGCCTCAGTTTCCTTCCCTGTAAGTTAGAGATCAAAAATAATAGTTCTTGGGATATGGCTCAGGGGTAGAGCACTTGCCTGATATGTGTGAAGCCCTGGGAATTCTCCAGTACCATAATGATAGTAAAATAATATAACAGTTTGGTTTGGTTTTTTTTTTCTCCCAGAATCATTGCAAGGGTTAGGTAAGAAAATCCACGGGAAGTTAGACACCGTTATTGTTGCAACTCTGTGGTGTGTGCACGTGATGCTGTGGGTGGTTGTGGGTAATATGTCCCACCAGCCAACGGAAGGTGACTGTGACCTCCCTGGTGTCTCCAGCTTCTGTTCTCTGCCCTGCATGGCCCAAGCTGCTGCTTCAGGACCACCCCGGGCCCAGATCTATCTGTGTGTTAAACCAGTGAGATATGAAATGCCACCATATCCAGGACAGGGTCATAAATTAATTGCCAGCAACATTGTAAAAATGCTGATGGGGGCTGAAGCTGTGACTCAGCGGTTACAGCGCTTGCCTGACACGCGCGAGTACTCGAGTTCAAACCCCAGCACCACGTATGCTACGAAGTCTCAGAGCAACAAAAGCCACATGAAAAACTAAAATAAAATTGTTTCTCTCTCTCTCTCTCTCTCTCTCTCGATGTCCCTCTCTCTTAAAAAAAAATGCTAATGGGGTCATAAACAGCACATAGGTAATGCTGTTCATCAACCCTGTGGACTTCCAGGGGGCATGCCTGTGCTATGGATGGGGGGTGGGGGGCAGCGCAGTGGGCATGTGCCAGGCCGCAGCCACCAGGGAACTCTGGGGCCCCACATGGGACTCAGGCCCACCTCAGGAGACAGGGATGGGAGTGTGGAGGAATGTGCCCAGCTCCTGACTATGCCTGGCTGGGAGCAGGGGACTTATCCTCGGGAGCCTTACATGGGTGGAAATGGGGAGGGGTGCCTAGGAGCTGGCAGTAGGAGGAGGGTCATCATTCTCCAGTCTGTAGGCAGGTGCAGTCACCCTGAACGATCCACAAGCAACCAGAATCTAGCCCAGCTCGGCCACTGTGCTGTGTGACCTTGAGCGGGTACTTCCCCTCTCTGAGCCCCATGTTTCTCTTTAGGAAGATAGGAAGACCCCCTCCCTCCCTGCCTGCCTGCCTCCCCTGTGTTCTCAGTGTCCTCCTGGCCACCCTTCCATGGCCTCCCACCCTTCAGGGAATTGTGCCAAGAATTCTTTTATGTCTCTTTCAGCTGGGACTGCCACAGGCTCTGGCACGGCTGAGAGCCTGCGTGCAGACCTCGTGTGAGTGGTGCTTGGGGGCTGGGCCAATCACAGCCCCTCTGCAGAGCGAGAGGTGGAGAAGGCCACACATACCATCACCACCACCTCCACCACCCGGACCAGAAACATTCCGCAGCCGCACACACCGCACCAGAGGAAGATTCAAAGCAGGAAAAAGCCTGCCTGCCTTCCCCAGCTCTCCCTGGGCTCTGTGACCACATAATTACCCCAGATTCCATTCTATTTAATTGCAGCTTATTAAATTCTAACCAGCCAATTATCAGCCACAATTACAGCTTAATTCAGGGACACAATAGCTATTTTATCGTTTGTTAATCAAATGCTTATTTAGACCTCAGCTTTATTAACTATTTCTCTGGCCTGAGGCAAGGCCCCTGGCAGGAAGGGGGCCTTGGGTGGGGCCCCAGGAGCCTGTCCCCCAGTCACAGCACTCCCTCCCTGGAAATGTCTAAGCCCCTTTCCTGGCAGGTTTGGGGGCTCTTGGTGACAGCAGAGGCATCACGTCAAGTGGGTGCTGGACTAGGGAAGACCTGGGTTTGTACACTGGTGTATTCAGCATGATCACTCCCACCATTCAGACCCTTTGCGGGTGCTGGGACCGCAGCAGTGAACAGACATGGTCCCTGCTGTCCTAATTCACAGTGATGTAGGAGAATCACAAACAAGCAAGATGACCTCAGGTAGTGGTAGATGCATGAGGGAAACAGACCAGGAAATGAGGCGGGGGCTAGAGGGGCTGCTTCATCCAGTGTTGAGGATGACTCTTAAGGAGGTGACATTGGACATGAGACAGGGACAGAGAGGGGCAGCTGTGGGAAGAGCAGGGCATCAAGTTACAGGCACAGGAAAGAGGACGTGCAAAGGCCCTGCAGCAGAGAGCTTGGAGAGCTTGAGAAGCAACCAGAGGGTGGACACAGGGCGGTGGGGGAGCCAGGCTGGACACTGCCCACGAGGTGCTCCTCTGCCCTGTCCCCAGCCTCAGCTCTTTGTCAAAAGCCCTTCTGCCTTTTGTGGGTTGTGTGGCCTTCAGCAAGTCCTAAGACTCCTCATCGGTAGAGCCAGAGGCGGATGGAAGGAGCTGGAGCACAGCTGCAGATAATGCGCCCGGTCTGTGGCACCTGCCGGGAAGCATGGCCTAGCCCACTTGGTGTGACTGTCCTCTGAGCTGGTGAGGTGGTGCCGTCCCCCACCCTGCCCCACTTTGTTCTTTGCAGTTCAGCTTCCCTGCATGTCCTCCTCCCGATACCTGTCCTTGTGACCAGGCCCCTGGAGCCCACTGGGGAAGAGGGTGACTTTCCTCCGATCTTGGGGAGGTGGCTGCTGCTTCTGTGACACTTTCACGCACATGTTACCATGGAAACCAGTTCTGCACACGCATGTGTATGAACGCAGGTCGGGGGAGCAGCCCTCCCTTCCAAGGGACACTGGGAGAGACTGTCACCCCCTGCCTGGTCACCTTCACCTCCTGAGTGCTCCTAGATGGAGAAGACTGTCATTTCCCCTCCCTTGTTCATTTAACACACCCTGAGCCCGAAGAGCCTGGACTCTGACCTGTCTCTGCCCTCTGTGGCATCCTGCGCTGTTGGGAGTGACAGGCAGGGAGACAGATGATGGAGGAATGGATGAAGGGGCCAGGAAGGGAAAGAAATCTCGCAGCCCTGACCCATTTCATCCTTGTTCAGGGTCAGCAGTGATTGTCCCATTTCACAAAAGAGGATGACAAGGCTCTAGAGACGGGTGGTTTGCCTCAGGGTCTGCAGCAGGTCAGAGGAGGCCTGGGAAGCAGCTGGTGGGCCACGAAGACGTCTTGTAAGTTTGAGATTTGAAAGAATCCTGTTGCTGGCCGCATGGTGTCCTGTCTTCACGTTTGGGCAAGTCCATAGCTCTGAGCTGTTGCCTGGAACCTCATTGCTCTTAATATGTTCCGCACCATCTGTAGTACCATATCAGGTTTGAGGGGGTCTGGATTCCAACCCTTGTCAAGGAATTTGACACCTCCACCGTTCACTGTCTCCCCAGCATCCTCCAGTGTGCACAGGCACATGCTCTCATTCTCTCTCTCAAGTGCAGAATGTGCCCATGCATATCAGAGTCTCCTAGTGAAGCTCCCTCATCACATAATTGTCCACATTTAAAAAATATTAGCTCTGAGTACAGTGATGCGTGCCCACAATCCCAGCTACTCTGGAGGCTGAGGCAGGAGAATCACAAGTTCAAAGCCAGCCTGGGCAACTTAGCAAAACCTGACCCTGATCTTTTTTAAAAGATCAGTGGTGGAGTGCTTGCCTAGCTTATGCAAGCCCCTGGCTTCAATAGCCAAGAACAACAACAACAACAAAAAATAATAATAGTAACAACTCATGCAATCATCTCAGGCCATAGACATGCAGGTGGCAGGAGAGCACAAGTCCCCATTCCCCTGTGTGTCTGCAAGCCTGGGCTGAGCCATGCTGGGCTCTGGCACCCTGGCACCCTTCTTCCCCACTCCACTGTGCCCTGCAGTTCACTGCCTCCTCTGCCTCCCCAACTCCCCTTCCCAATGAGTTTGCTGGTTTATTGATAGATTGCAAAGTGGGCACAGCTGTCTCCTGGCCAGATGTGAGCTTGTATTATCCACCTGCAGCTCTTTATGTCTGGACTCTGGTCCCAAACCAGGGAATGAAGTTCAGCATTCACGCAGCACGCACTCTTGGGTACTATGTGTCAAACTGTGACCAGGCTCTGGCGATGGATGAGAGACATAAACACTAAGTCCCTCCTCACAGGGCACCAATGGTTTGGGGAGACACAACCATAAATGGTGGCAATCCCACCAGCTCAATCTGGTGGTCAGGGAAGGCTTCCCAGAGGAGGGGATGTTAGGGAAGGATTTATAGGATAAGTAGAAGTCACCCAGCAAGTAGAAGGTGGGCAAGTGGACCAATAGGATGAAAGGCTCCTAACTCCAACTGGCTTCATCCAAAAAAAAGAATTGTTTGTCTTGTGTGGCTGGGAACCCAGGGGTGCTTTGGGGCACCTACCACCACCACTAAGCTTTTTTAAGATTTTCATCTTGAGACAGAGTCCAAGAGGAGTCAGCCCCTCTCTCCCTGGTTGTCTCCATTCTCCTTGCTCCTGCTTTAGACCCATAGATGTCCTCCCCTTGCCCTGGGCCTCAGCGTGGCCAGCAAGGCCTGCAGGACTGGCCCTCCCCTCATGCTGGCCTCAACATCTCCAGGTCTACCCAGAGGTCCAAGACCAGCAGAAAGAGATTCGCTCTTCCTATAGCCCAACCAAGAACCTGAAGTCTCATCTTTTCAGATGGGTGACCTGCATGCATCTGGAAACAGCCAGGCTCCAAGAGGACCTACCAAGTGCAGCTTCCCTGAAGAGACTACTGTGAGCCCCCCCCCCCAAGGCAGGCTGGGAGCACAGCACCATGGGGACAGAGGAGAATGCGCTGGGCAGGCAGCCAGGATCCAGGCTGGAGAACCACCAAGGTTGCTGTGCCCAAGGCCCCCTCCTCCACCCCATTCCAGAACATTTCCCAGGGAGCTAGAGAAAGCAGCTTATCATCCTGTCTGCTTGCTCTGTTCCTTGTGTGGGGCTACAGGCCCACGCCCAGCCTGGGTTGTGGGGAGGATCAAAGGAACAGGTGGAGGTGGGGGCCAGCTAGGCACCTCTGAGGAAGAAGCACTCACCTTTCCCAGCTGCATGAGGCCAGGTGACACCCTGCACCCAACCCCTCCTACCCTGCTCCCAGGGATGGAGGCCTCTTCACTCGGTAAATACAAGTTCATTAATAGCTTGATTAATCACACCTCATATTTTCATGGTGCTTTTAAAAATAAAACATTTGAAAGCATGTTCACACCCACCCTGGGCCTCTGAGTTACACAGGCAGGTCTTATCCTCCCAGACTGTAGGTGAGGAAGTGGGTAGAGGCCCCACCTCAAAGAGCAGCATGTCCAGGGATGGCTGGGGGCAGTCCCAAGTGAGGGCCCAGTCCAGAACTTTGCTTATGGGTTGCTCTGCCCTCTCTCTGGGTCTCCCCACAGAACAAGAATGAAGAGGCCACCCTTGGGCAGATCTGAATTTCTAGGGAGAAGAATCAGGTCATTCATTCACTCAACAAACAATCCTATCTGGGCCAGGCCTGAACCCCTGCCCCAGGGGAATTTGTGGTGTAAGGAGAGACACAGCATAAAATCAAATCCCTCTATCCCCGAAAGTAGCATATATCTCAGAGGGAAGGTCCACTCAGGTGCAGGTAGGGTGGATCCACCACAGTCCACTCTATTAGCATGTGCCCCCTCCTACCCTTTTATGTTCCTCACACAGAGTTATCTCACTAGGCCCATCCACATGGCCTGTACAATGAACTTCCCACTCCTTGCTGGAGCACCCTCCCCCCAGCACCAGGGGGAGGAGTCCAGTCCAGTCCCTGCTCCCTCTGTAACTTATGAGCCTCCGCCCCCTCCCTCCACTCTTGGCTCTGGCCTCCTCGCTGGCTTCAGACAAGCCAACTGTTTCCTGCCTTGGGGCCTTTGCAGTCCCTTTTCCTAAACCACTCTTCATCGCTCTGATGACAGTTCCTGAGCCTCTGATCTAGAGCCCTCACCCCTTCTTCAAACCCCTCAATACCAGAAATGCTTGGTTTTTGCTGCATTCCATTTCCCCAGCTCTTGAGAGCCAGCCGTGGGTCTGCCTTGCTCATGATGTATCCCAGGGCCAAGAACTGATCCTGACATTCAGCAAGCACTCAGTAAGCATCTGTTGAATGAATGAATGCATTCCAGGTCTTGGAAGAAGGTGAGCATCTGTCCCAGGCTCAGCTCTGATCAAGGCCCCTTACCCCAGGATCTCTCACCATTTTTCTTGGCACTGGCCCTGGGGCCACCCACTTTCTTCCTTTTCATAGCTGCCATCCCCTTTAGCCTCTCACCTCCTTACACACTCATGCACATCCTCATTGTCCCGGAGAAGACTCTGGGTGGGGGCTGCTAGGGTTGTTGCTCCTGCCCTTACTGGAGACAGCTGGGGCAGGAGTGCCTGCTCCAGCTGACTTGGGCAGCTGCTGCTCTCCTGAGAGAGGCAGGGGCCAGCTGGCCAGCCCCAGGGCTTACTGCAAATGGGGTTCTCACTTCAGGGCCCAAGCCATCTGTACAGCCCTGTGGTTCCTGGTGGCCAAGAACCCGTTAGGAATCTGCTAATAAATGAAAGAAGTCTGCTACTCGATTCCAAGAGGGCAACCGGGGTGGTGGGAGAGCCTTGATTGGGGCATAGTAGAAGGAGCCTCCGGGAAACTAGGGGTGACTGGGATTCAGGACATAACAGGGCCTGGGAAGCCTGTACCTGCCCACTCTCCTGCAGCCCCAGATGCCACAGTGATGAGCACCCCATTCCCAGTCCCCAGAGTCTGCCCTTAGCAGCCTTTAACTGGCCGGCAGGGGCCACATTGGGCAGTCTGATGGTGGGGACGGAAGCCTCACCACCCACTTGCTTCTCCTGTGGTAAGAGCTACAGCATCAGCGAGGACAGCTGATGTACAGCATCAGCGAGGACAGCAGCAGGTGTAGAGGGTGAGATGGGATGTATGGTTTCCTGGGTGTTTCTGAGAGAAAAGAATGGGAGAAGGGAAGCTGTGCCTAGGGGACCAAGGCATGTTTCTGCAGAGGAGAGCTGGAGGAGGGGCTGTACCCAGAACAGAAGTCCCAGGGGCATCAGACTAAGGTGCTTAACTCCATCCTGAAACACCCCTGGAAGCCAGGCAGACAACAGAAACAGAAGCAGGTCAGCCTGCAGCAATAGGGGGTAGTGGGGACTGTGGCAAGGATCACAGCAATACAGCACTAGAGTGTGTACTTAGCCTTGGTGTGTACTGCTTGGTGTCATCCTTGATAAACAAGTACAAGGTTCATATAAAAGAGAAAGAATGCTCGCTGCAGTGGCCTATGACAAGGGAGAGGAGAGACCTAAAACTTCATGCTGTGCCTTAGTTTGAGTGAGAGGCCAAACTGACCCCGCGGGGTGTGGGGGAGGTCAGGCAGATCATAGATGCTGGCCACAAGGGTAGAGGTCACACAGTGGACTCGAAGGAGGGGAAGCTAGGCTGACTACCCAGATAGTGTCCCATGGTCCCTAGAGGACATCCTGTAGGGTATGAATTTACCACCTACCCATGGCCTTGCTGTGTCCTTGCTAGAGGGCATAGCAACAAGCTGGAGGGTGCCCCCTGGGGCCACCCACAAATGCCCCCCAGGGGTGTGGGGAGGCTATGCCAGCATGGCGTGAGGAAGGCCCTGGAGAAGTGAGCTATGTCCCTTATTGGTCACAGTACATTTATTTTTCATTAGCAGTTAAATGCAGACATGAGGGATTGTGTAGGGTTCAGCAGGCGGCTGACGTGAGCAGTGCTTGGTGCGCTGATCGATAGGGAGGCTGTAGCAGCGCACACCAACACCCCCACCCCACGCACCCAGCCAGAGAGCCACCCCTGCCCCCGCAGCTCAAGCCAGAGGACTGGCCCAGGCCATCACCCTGAGCCTCTGCCTATTAAGGGGTGTGGCAGGAGCAGGAGGAGAACCTGCCACTGGGGCTCTGTTATGCCTGTCCTCCCTCCCCTCCCACCTCTGTCCTGGGGTCTAGCTTGGCCAGGCGTCTCTCTAGTCCTGGAGTTGGCAGAGATGCTGTGGGTTGCCCAGACCTACACCTACAACTCCAAAGCCACCTCCCAAACCCCACTCCCTTGCATCTATTCGCCAAACCTTGGGAGGCCTGAGTGACCTGGGCTCAGCCTCACATTCCCTCAGCCCACTGCCTGGGTCAGGGGCCAGACATGCAGCTCAGCAGTAGAGCAGGAGAGCAGGTGCTGAGAATGTGCAAACCCTTGGGTCCACATCCCCAGCACCAGCAAACGGTCATAAAGTGTTCTTCGCTGGGCACTCGAGGAGTCCAGGGTCAGATCTGGAGCTCTGGTGTGAGGGCCTCCCCTTGGGCCTCACATTCTCTATCTTTTAAGAGGTCTAGATGGTTTCTTCATTCTGCTTGCATCCCTTGCCTTCCTGGGCTTAAAACAAGCACCACAGAGCACTAGCAGGGGCTGGAAAAGGCGACCTTCACTTTGGCTAACTGCACGAGTACTTGGCGTTCATTATGGAACTGCAGAAACAGGCAAGGGGTGGCAGCTACTGAAGGGAGGTCACTAGAGGGAGACATAACCTGGGGAGTGACCAGAGTCTGCACAGGTTGGCAGAGAGGAGCAGGGAGGCGGGGGAGGGACAGGACAGGAGCATCAGGGTCCCCAGAGGAGGGTGGAGGAACCTCCCTGCTGCTGACAGCTCTGCCCTGCCACATGATAAATGCCCTCCACACCACCACGCCTTGCTGTCCTCCTTGGCTTGGCCAGCCTCCTCCCCCTGCCATCCTAATGCAAGGTATCTGCTAGCTCTGAGCCTCCATTTCCCCTGAAGAGCTGACCATGAGCATTACTGAGCTGAGCTAAGCCCCTTGCCCTTGTAAGTGCAGAACCCCGGGTCCTGGCAGCAGCTAACACCTAGTCTAGAGCTTCACAGGCCGTTTTTCGATTCATCCTCATGATGCTAATAATCAGGCGCCATCTCCCTCCCCATTTTGCAGGAGATGAAACAGGCTCAGGGAGGCCAGGTGAGGTGTCACATGAGGCCCTCAGCCTCTGGGCAGCACCCTCTGCTCACCCCACCCCACCCCGTGCCTGCCCTGTAGGAGGTCTGCAGAACACATACCTACACCCCGACAATGTCACAGGCCAGAGGCGGAGGGGCACTTCCTCACCCTGGAAAGAGGGTCCTTGTGCAAGTGGGAGAAAAGGGGGCAGACTGTCCTAGCCTGGGGGTAGGCCTTGTTCCAAAGAGCCAGGCTTCCCCCATTTGAAGCCCTTGGTGGATTTTAGAGTAACTGTGTGAGATGCCTTCAGACTCCTCCATAGGCTGAGGGATCCCCATTCACAGACTGCAGAGATTTCAGAGATTCCCCAAGGTCACCAATGCCTTGGAACAGAATGAATCTTAGAAACCCACATTTTTTGTGGGTTTTTTCCCCCTTTATGCTCAGAGTCCCCTATTAATTGTGAATGTGGTAGCAGGGTTAATCAGTGCAACCCTAAGGGGAGGCCAGGCTGGTTAGGGGCCTGTTTGGTGGGCACTTGGGTGGGGGCAGAAGCTGAGGATACCCCTGTCCCCTCCCCCCACTTTCTCAGGGATCCTCCTGGCAGCAGACGTGTCAGACTGTTCTGGGGGTTTTTACCTCTGCCCGTGCCTCAGAGCCAATTACCTGTGTAATTAGCAACAAATGACTTGTGGGATGGTTGTGGTTTTTGGTTAAAATTAGAAGGAAATCCATACTCTGGTCTCCTTGAAGGCATGGGAAGGACCAGGTCCCTGGGACTCCCAGACAGACTGTCTTGGCTCATGCCCACCCACCTCCCCAACCCCTTCCCCACACCTTCCCTCCCCAGCCCCTCTATTCTATACAGCCCCCAGCACCGCCTCCATGGCCCCTGGAAACACATCCTAACCACCACCCCTCCCTTCCTCCATTCACTTTGTTTTCTGAGCACCTGCTTTGTGCAGGGACCAACCAGGAAGGGAGCCCCAGAAGCAGCCACAGGCCAGAGCACCAGCTGAAGAGACTCCTGCCTTCCCCCACCCCAGACGACTCACCCACCTGCCCTGCCAGGTCCCCTCCACCTCCCTCCAGCCTTCCCCTAAACCTCCCAGGGTATGACCTGCTTCGCCAGATCCCTGAGTTTCCATTAGGTAATGAGCCTTCACTGCTGCCCCGTGTGGAAGGCCTCCTGAGTGCTGAGACCTGCACCTCGCCAGTCTTCAGAGCATGTGGGCTGCTCTTCCTCCACTCTGGATGCTGAGGCTCAGAGAAGGCATCCAGTGGCCTGAGTTTACCCAGCTGAGAAGTAACTGAGCCTGTATTCACTCAGTCCTGTTCTGAACTGGGACCTGTGCTGTGCCAGCAGCCCCACGGAGGACCCTACTTACCTTCCTCATTTGCCCTTGCTGCAGGTGCCCAGCAGAGTGCTACAGTGGCCAACCCAGTGCCTGGCGCCAACCCAGACCTGCTTCCACACTTCCTGGTGGAGCCTGAGGATGTGTACATTGTCAAGAACAAGCCAGTGTTGCTGGTGTGCAAGGCTATGCCCGCCACGCAGATCTTCTTCAAATGCAACGGGGAGTGGGTGCGCCAGGTGGACCACGTGATTGAGCGCAGCACCGATGGAAGCAGTGGTGAGGCCAGGCTTGGGGGGCCGGGAGTCTTAGCCAACCCAGAGGGGCCTGCCAGCAAAGACAGGATGTGCCCACAACCTCCTGTGTCACCAGGCAAGGCAGGATCCCCACACCTGAGACCCTGTGTGTACACACAGAGGCCTTCCTTGGGAGTTGCTACCCCTTACCAGCTTGGTAGGGGAGATAAAGGGAAGTTCCAGATGCATGCACAAAATGCCCCAGGGTCTCAGATCAAGAGGTGGCAGGAGGGGTTGCGCCTGAGCTTGAACTGGGCCAGGCAGGGCCAGGGGCAGCCTGGCAAGAAGGTGCCAGCAAAGAAAGGAGGCTCAGATGAAAGGGGTCCCAGATGATCAAAGAGCTCCTGGACTCACAACCTGTGATCATTTTCCATGTGTGTCCATTCATTCATTCCCACATTCCCTAAGCAACCACACCCCTGCTAGGAACATAGTGCCCAAAGAGAGGCAGACAGTGGGGTGCCCTTTCAGTGAGAGGAGAGCAGGATTGAGGCTTCCCAAGGCACACAGGGAGGCTCCTCAGGGGAAGTAAACTGAGGAAGGAGTAATAATTGTTTGGGGAGAGATAAAGGGGAAGATCCCTCCTGGCAGGGGTCACAGCACAAGCAAAGGCCTGGAGACAGAGAGCTCATGCCTTCAGGCTCAGAAGTGAGAGTGCAGAGTATGCACGGATACCAAAGTGATGTGACTGTTCTGAGGGATTTCAAGTTACAGAGCAATGTGGCCAGAGCTGAGGGTGACACTCAGGGGCTCTTGTGGAGGCTGACAAGACCCAGAGATGCAGAGAGAGGGAATCAGCAGACTCTACTGAAAGGTGCAGAGGGGGTGCCAGGGGCAGCAGGCAGACTCAAGTTGTGCCCCTTCCATGGGACCCCGCATGTCCCCACAACCAGTCCCGGCCTCGAGCACCAGGTGGGTCACTGGGATGTGAGCAGGGAGCCCTTGTTTGGGTTCCACCACTCCCCAAAAGCAGGACCAGTAGACAGATACATAGGCGGCTACAACAGCCTTCTTGCCTCCCTGGTCCTTTTCAGAACACTGTACACATAAAGAGCCCTCGAGTTGAGTCCTGAACCACTTTCCACCTAAGACACACAGCACATATGCTGTTGGGGGACAGCCCATGTAGGACATGCAGGCTGCCTAAGTGAGGCCAGAGTCATGGAACAGCTGGGTACCAGCAGGCATCACCCAGGACTCACACTGACACAGAAGGCAGGCAGGCAAAGGACCTTGTGTCAGGGGTGAGGGAAGAGGGGGTGGCTCAGGAAGGATTCCCAGAAGTGGGGGTAGCATCCAAACTCAGGTCTTAAAATCACTTGGAAAGGCACTTCCTAGGACAAGGGGACAGGAGGTGCAGAGGCACAGAACAGCAGGCCATGGGTGCGCTGGGGTTTGGGGTGGTAAAGTGAGCCTGTGGGACAGACAGGCCCAGAGAGGCCTGTGGTAAGACTTATCGTGCAGGGCAGGGCAGATGGGGCTGCATGGTTGTGGCCTGGGAGAAATGTTGGGAAGTTCTTGCAATAACCTGGGGGATGAGGAGCCCTGAATTTAGGCGGCACATGATTTAGGACCCAGCAGCAGCCTGTGTTTTACAGATGATTAAGACCTTGGCTCTGATCTGCCTTTGGGGCCCTAACCAGGTTTTCTGGCCTACAGAAGTCACACCCCATCCTCCTCCACCAGGGTCCCCAGGGTCTGATCTCCTTCCTCTCAAGTGTCAGCTCAGCCCACCAACAAGAGCCCCAGAGGACAAGGCTATCCCTTTACTCTCCCTGGCCACCTCCTGGGCTAGTGATTCCTGGCCAGGCCCTTACTCTGCACTCTCCTGGAAACTTCTTTCCTGTAGACCTCATCTGTTGATTATATTCCTGCTCCGGGTACTTGGAATTCAGCCCCAGGGTTCTCAGGGCAGTTGGTCCAACCCTGCTTCCCACCCTCAGGAGGGAGCCAGAGTGTCAGTGACCAATATAGCCCAAGAAAGTTCTGGGCACCAGAGCACCACCCAGGACTAGAGCCTCCTCCAGTCCCAGCAGAGGTGCCTATGAGAACAGCTTTAGGACCTACTTGGTCCTGGTGAGAGGCAAGTTCCCTCCCCTCCCTGGGCTCAGTTTCTTCACCTACAAAATGGGGATGAGGAAAGCCCCTGGACCATTGGTGGAGGGAAGCCCTGAGATCTCATAAGCCCAGTTGAAGCCTCACATGAGGCCTTTCCTTTCTCCCCACCCCACCCTCAGGGCCCAGAGCCACTTTGTGACATAAGTTCTCCTACTGCTATCGCAGGTCCCCCAGGGAAAGGACAGGGGAGGAGGAAGCTGCAGCGAGACTTTACTGTCACTTTGAAGACCTTTCCTGGAGCCTCCTGGAAGGCTCCAGTCCAACCCCCCTCATCAAAAACACCCCAGCCATCATAGGGTTTCAGGTGCCTATGTTTGGTTGGGACCCCGATCCTTGCCTGAATGAGCAGTCATGGGCCCAGACCATCACCCACACTGACAGCGTCCAACCTGCACCTCCATGGCCTTGCTCCATTCAAGCCAAGTGGAGAAGCAGAGCTCATGGAGACACATCCCATTTGTAGCCCCCAGGGCCCTCTCCTGCCCTGAACATCCAACCTCAGGCTCCCCATGGCCAGCTCATCTGAATGTTCATTGATCTCATCGATTTCTCAACTCAAAGGCACTGACTGCTTTGAACCAAGGAGAAACGCTTTCCTTACTTACCCACAAACGTACCATGGCAGCAACACCTTGCAAATACACAGACCAAAGACCCTGAACCAGAAACCGTCTGTGGTCAAACAGGTATGGCAGGGATCAAAGAGCTGCCTAGTTCTGCAGCTCCACCTAGTCTCTTATGGCATTGGGGGTGGCTGGATAGAGACTTCTAGGAGACAAGTGCCCATCTTTTGCTTTTGTTCCCCATCAAGACTGGAAGAAGGAACCAAATCCTGAAAATGCTAGAACCTAAGCCTGCTGTTCCTATGAAAGGCTGGAATTTGTAAAACCAAGCATTGGAGTCAGATCTGGGAGTAGAGTTTATTGTACATTTAAAACAAAAAAGTTACTAGAAGCAGATTGAGGTGAGAATCCAAGCCCCAGCTTGGCCTCAGAGTCCCCCAGCTACCCTTCCACCTCCCAGAAAACTCAGTTTGCTCCCACCAGGGCACCCGCGCATGCCCTCAGCATTCACATACACCCCTCCTTTTTCCCTATCCTTCCCCAAGGTTGGCACCTGCTCAAACTTACCAGGCAGAGACAGCAGCCATACCCAGAAACTGCTCCCAGGAACCAGGCTGCAAAGCGACCTGCAGGGGAGGAGGGCACAGCTCCTCCCATGAAGGAACAGGCAGAGCAGAGCTGGGTCCCCCACCTCTCAGAGCTTGTGGGGCTCCGGGGCATCCTCTGCAGAGGTGCCATCTGGGGCTAGGACATTGTGGATAAACTTGGCCCTCATTCATGGCAACAGAAAGAAGAAGAGGAGGTGATGGGACAGAAGTGGGAGAGAGAACAAAAGGAGAAAGGGAACACTTAAATTTAGTGCAGTTGTCCTCAAGTGAGTTGCCTGGGTGGTGTTAAGGGAGGACTGAGGGCAAACGGAGCTCCACCTTCCCCACAGGGGACAGAGAAGGCCATCTACAGAACTGTTCACCCTGACAAAGTGCCTGGTTCCTAATGTTCTGGAGGTCTGCTACCACTAACTCCAGAGGCAGGAAGGAGGAAGCCAGGGAAAGAGATCTGTCTCTCTCCACAGTTCCTTCTCAGATGCCCCAAGTCTCTGTGTGCTTGAAGGTAGCTGGTGCCCAGGGCTCCCCTCCCCTCCTATCCATGGACCCTGCGTGGGGCCCTACCTCCAGCATGCACATCAGGGGCCTTGGAGAGTGGGGACAGGCAAAGCAGGAGAAAGACCCAGACAGAGGGAATTAGCCTGGCAGTAGTAATCTCAGCCAGAGGCAACCCTCACACACCACCTGTGAGAACTGGCAGAGGGACAGGGATGAGTGAGAGAAAAATCTGGGGGCCTAGTGAGAGAGCCGGAGAGACTCCATGAGGAGGGGTCTGGGAAGGGGTCAGGGGAAGACATGTTAGAGAAATTGAGAGGGAAAACAGCCTCCCCCACACGGCTCAGCTGGGCCCTCTGCTCCTGCAACGCAGCCCTAATTGAATTTCTCTGTTAACAATGGAAACACATTGGCTGCCCAGCCTCTCTCCCTCCTTCTGATAAGCCATGACCTGAGGGAAATTGGGGTCAGGAGGAGGAGAAATTGGAAACAAACAGTCTTTTCTCACTCTGGGGACACTGGTTTTTGGCTGAAGGCGAGGAGGACTGGTATCCTCCCTTCAGTGTGAACAGGGTCCTCCCACCACACACCCTGCTGTGTGGGTCCAGGTGTGGCAGAGCAGGTCCCCCACTCCTAATCACTGGCCAGCTTCTCCTCTCCCGCTTCATCCTCTTCTGGTGTTTCTCCCTAAGGGATGGATACCCCTAACCCACGTGACAGCAGAACCCTGGACTTTGGATTCAGACAGCTCTGGGTGCCTATCCGTGTTCTCTGCACCTCACTTCCTCATCCATAGAGTGGGAGCAATTCCATGGAAGGGAATGGGCAGAGGGAGAAAGCATCCTCCACACATGTGGGAAACCTTTACTAAGTCCCAAGGCCTGCGCTCATACAGCTGCAATTACATCATAGTATCATAAGTCAGAATCTACCTGGTAGCCCTCCAGGGAGGCGAGCAGTCCCTTCCTCCTCGTCCTGTACCCACAAAGGCCCCTGAGCTCACCCTGGCTGCTCCACCCTTTCTGTCAGGGGTCTTAGTAGGCCAGAACCTATTGCCCAAAGCTCCTTCAGAAGCTCCTTTAGGGACATTTTTTGTCAGTAACTCCAGGGAGGCAAAGTAAAATGAGAATTCTAGAAGCTCCACCCCTACCTTCATGAGATAAAATCAGCACCCCCTTGTGCCACCCCAGGGTTCCCTCAAGGTCGAAGTTTACCCGCCACAAACTCACTCTTCTGCCATGAGTGGTGCAGGGTCTCACATCTCGGATGGAGAGGCTCAATGAGGCCCCTGTAATCCTAGGGCTGCCAGCCATGGAGGTCCGTATCAACGTCTCAAGGCAGCAGGTGGAGAAGGTATTCGGGCTGGAAGAATATTGGTGCCAGTGTGTGGCATGGAGCTCCTCAGGCACCACCAAGAGTCAGAAGGCCTACATCCGCATTGCCTGTGAGTCCTTAGCCAGGCCCTTGGCAGGTGTCATGTGGGGGGCGGTCTGGAAACCTCACAATCCTGACTTGATGGATGGAGAAAGTGCTTAGGGACTCTGCCCAGCCCTCCACATGACTCTCTGGACGCAGGGCACTTCCTCCTGCCATGTGCCTCTCTGTAGGGCAAAGGAACAGAGCTGACCAGGCTGAGACAGGCACATAGGTAGGACACTCCTGTTGTTTCAGATTTGCGCAAGAACTTTGAGCAGGAGCCGTTGGCTAAAGAAGTGTCCCTGGAGCAGGGCATTGTGCTGCCCTGCCGCCCCCCAGAGGGCATCCCCCCTGCCGAGGTGAGAGGGGGGCTCCAGTACCTACTGCACAGGTGGGCAGGGCTCCCAGGTCGCTGGTTCCCCTGCCTAGCCCCCTACCACATTGCCCTCCTCTCCAAGGGCGGCTCTCTGCTCTGGGCGCTGCCAGCAGGGCAAGCCATGCTTGCTTGGCTTCTCCCCCAGGTGGAGTGGCTCCGGAATGAGGACCTAGTGGACCCATCCCTGGATCCCAACGTGTACATCACACGTGAGCACAGCCTGGTGGTGCGGCAGGCTCGTCTGGCTGACACGGCCAACTACACCTGCGTGGCCAAGAACATTGTAGCCCGTCGTCGCAGTGCCTCCGCTGCTGTCATTGTCTATGGTGGGTCCCACGGCTCCCTGTCATATGGGGAATTACTGAGGTGACACTGGGGGAGAGATGTGTGGCTGGCAGGGTGGAGAGAGGTCATGGAGCTATGACCAGGCCTGACTGAAAAGGATAAGGTTCACATGGTTGTTGGGCAGGGAGCTGAGACAAATTGGTGGTCATCTGTGTGCAGGGAGCACTGTGTGCAAAAGGAGAGGAAGGGACAGGATGGGGATCTAGGGAAGGCATCAAATCACCCCCTGTGCCCCTGAGTCCCCAGAATAGGAAGTAAGACCAAATGGTCCCAGCACTCCCAGGAGCAGGCAGAGGGAGGAGCTGCAGGAGTTGCCATGTGAAAGGCCGGGGTCTGGGCTAAAGGAGCATGTGAGCTGTCCTGAGCACCTGACAGGTGAAAGGTGTTCTCTGCAGTGGGTGCTGCCAGTCCGTGGTGGCAGTGGGCACAGCTTGGCCTCCCCTCCAGGGCTTCTTTCCCGACACAGCCACAGCCCACCCATTTCCAGCTCATGGTTCCTCTGCCCTCATGCCCTGTCCCCTGGGCCAGCATGTCTGAGGAAGCCCCCACTCCCTGACCCCAGTCCTTCTCTGTCCGGCCAGTGAACGGTGGGTGGTCGACGTGGACCGAATGGTCCGTCTGCAGCACCAGCTGTGGGCGTGGCTGGCAGAAACGGAGCCGGAGCTGCACCAACCCGGCGCCTCTCAATGGAGGCGCCTTCTGTGAGGGGCAGAATGTCCAGAAAACAGCCTGCGCCACCCTGTGCCCAGGTACCAGTGGCCACTGCCTCCCGCATCGTTCCTCACCACGCCATCTCCGTGCCCTGGCTCCATCGTGCCCACCAGCCTGCACCCCCCATGGCTCCATCCCACATGCCTGCCACACAGGGCCAGGCTCAGTCTAAGGTGGGAATCAGGGTTCAGTGTGCAGTTGGAGTCAGGGCTCAGTGTCCAGGCCTGGGGTTCAACATAGGGTCTAAGGTACAGGGTCTAAGGTACAATCTGAGGACAGGGTCTAGGGCTTAGCCCAGGGCTATAGAATCTACCTGTGCCTGGGATCAGAAGGGTCATCATGTGACTGAGAGCCCTTACTGCCCCAGGACCAGGATGGCCTCCCAAGGGTAGGGAGAGCCAAGCAGCCCCTGGCGTCATCCACGCCTCCCTGTCATTAGCATGTGTCATCAAGGCCAGCTGGACACTAGAGGGCGTGCAGGTGTCCAGCCTGGCCCTGGCATTGTACCTAGGTCCAGGCCAGCTCACCCTGCTTGGTCCAGATACCCAGGGTCACACTGGCAGACCGCCTGGGGCAGGCTTCTTGGGCTGACTGCGCTGCCTCCTCTCTGCATGTGTCTGTCTCTCATCTAGTGGATGGCAGCTGGAGCCCATGGAGCAAGTGGTCAGCCTGTGGGCTCGACTGCACACACTGGCGGAGCCGTGAGTGCTCTGATCCAGCACCCCGCAATGGTGGTGAGGAGTGCCGGGGCGCTGACCTGGACACCCGCAACTGTACCAGTGACCTCTGCGTGCACAGTGAGTCCTCTCTGTCCCAGGATACACTTCTGTTTGCCAGAAAAGGCAGTCATTCTTCTGCCACAGGCAGCATCCCTCTCCAAATTTCAGGACCTTTGGGGATCCCTAACATGCCCACACGTAAGCCTACACATTCTCGCCACCTCAGTGCCTCCTGAGACATGCATGTATTTGACTTTGACTCATGTACCCCTATCTGCTCACCCAAATACCTGTCACACAGCTTCACATCCACCCTGTACCCCAAGCACACATACAAGTCCTATGGGGACGCCAGACTTGTGAGGTTTGTTAATTACAAAGCCATAACTAACAATTAAAGGTCTCTGTTGGATTTTTTTTCTCTAGAACATACCCTCCCCCATTTTTTCAATTAAAAACCTAATTATCTGTGTCAATTCTTTTCTGATGGACATTTCTTCCATTATGCAAAACCCTTCTAAAATCAATATGGCTTCCTCCAGGCAGTCGATGCTCCCTCCCCCAGCCCAGCTCCAGGACTGGGGAAGGTAGACAAGGAGAAGGGCCCAGAGACTGATCCATTGTGTATTCATCTCTTCTCCCTTGCTATATCCAAATACCTTAGCTGAGGTCTTTGTGAGAACACAGGTTTAAGTAGCTCACAGTTTTGAAGGCTGGAAGTCCAAATGGCATGGTGCTGGCTCTGGCAAGGGCCCTCTTATCTGTATCACTCATAATGAATGGCATCATGGTAGAAGTGCATGTGAGAAGGAGGGAGTAGATAGTAAGGCAGGAAGCCAGAGAGAGATAAAGGAGGAGCTGGTCTTGCTCTTTTATAATAACACTCTCACAAGAACCCACCAAGGTCTCACTGCCTTAATACCTTCTGGGGCTGGGGCTCCAGGGACTTAAAGTCCTCCCACTAGGCCCCACCTCTTGAAGATCTCACCACTGTCACATCAACACACCAGGAACCACGCTTCCAACATATGAGCCGTTGGTGGACATACTCAAACCACAGCACCACGGAGCTAACCCCCAGCCCCAGCTCAAGCAGGTCCCCAGAAGAGCAGAGAGCAAGTTCAGCCTGGCAGCCGAGCACCTGGCCATCTGCCCTGAGGAGGTATCCCTTCCCTCCTCCATTTTCCTGGCAGCTACCCTTAGCCTAAATTTCGTGCCTGTAAAGGAGTCGCAAATAAGGTGGCAGGAGGTGCAGGGCTGGAAAGCACACATTCAGATGCCAGGCTCCCTGCCACAGTGTGCTAATGGAGTGGAGACCACTCGCCTCTCCTTCCCAGCCCCTGTCCCTCCCCTCTCCCAAGGCCACACTCTCTCTTGCAGCTGTGTCCGGCCCTGAGGATGTGGCCCTCTACGTGGGCCTCATTGCCGTAGCCGTGTGCCTCGTCCTGCTGCTGCTTGTCCTTATCCTTGTTTATTGCCGTAAGAAGGAGGGGCTGGACTCAGATGTGGCCGACTCATCCATCCTCACCTCAGGTTTCCAGCCCGTCAGTATCAAGCCCAGCAAAGCAGGTGAGGTGGCCCCTGTCCCCAACCCTCCTTCTCAAGTCCCCACACAAAACTGCCACCAGGGAAAGCCCTGAGTGCTGCTCCCTGAGTCTGTCTTTATCCCTGCAGACAACCCCCATCTGCTCACCATCCAGCCAGACCTCAGTACCACCACCACCACCTACCAGGGGAGCCTGTGTCCCCGGCAGGATGGGCCCAGCCCCAAGTTCCAACTCACCAATGGGCACCTGCTCAGTCCGCTGGGTGGTGGCCGCCACACGCTGCATCACAGCTCACCCACCTCTGAGGCCGAGGACTTCGTCTCTCGCCTCTCCACCCAAAACTACTTCCGCTCCCTGCCCCGCGGCACCAGCAACATGGCCTACGGGACCTTCAACTTCCTCGGGGGCCGGCTGATGATCCCCAATACAGGTAGGAAGGAACCCAGAGCAGCCTGAGAACCCTGAGAGGCAAGACTAGCCTTCACTTCCGTCCTGCAGGACAGGACAGCCCAGATGTTCCTCCTGGACTACTTACGGAGTGGCCAAGTCAGGCCTGCCAGGAAAGGGCTCAGACTTTTGGAGAGAACGGCTGTCAGTGGCGCCATGACCAGAGCTATGTCCCGTTGCCTGGGGACATAGAGTGTTGTCCATTCATTTACACAGCCAGCCAACCTATATGGACTTGATAAGTGGAGAGACAGCAGACACAAATGCAGAAGATCACAGACACAGACAGGGTCCTCTTGGAGCCCCCCACCCCTGCAACTGGGCTTCTGCCCACCATATCACAGAAACCCCAACTGCAAATTCAAAAGAGCAGCTTCAACTCCGACAGGGTCCCCGAGACTCCTTGTTAGGGAGTCCACAGACCCTCCTGTGGACATCCTGGGGGAACTGCCCTTGGCTCTAGCGAGGTTGGCCACTCCATCTGAAATTCTCTGTTCCCTCAGCTTCGTGACCTTATGTGCCCTGGATTTCCTTGTCCCTCTCTGGCTGCTCCTGTTGCCTAAATGTAGGTGTTCCTCAGAACTCCTTCCTGGAGCCCTTCTCTGCTGAGCAATCTCACCCACTCCATGGCTTAATCGCCGTGTCTATGCCGATCACTCCCACTCCTCCATCCCCAGCCAGAACCATACACCCAGCTGCTTCCTGGGCAGCTCCATCTGGATGTCTCACAGCACCTCAGATTCCTTGTGCCTAAAACAGAACTGTCTCCCACCCTCCCCCAGAGCCATCCTCTTCTTGGCTTTCCCCAGCTCATGGACAGCAGAATCTGGTTGCTTAAGCCAGGAACTGGCTGGGGGTCACCTTGACCTCCTGCTCTTCCTCATTTGCCTCCTCAGTTCCATGCCAGCTTTAGTCATACACCAAGTCCTGTGTGTTCTCCCTCCTCATTAGCACTTGCCTCCTCCTGTTTCTTTCCCTGATGCTTCTCCTGGCTCAGTCCACCACACCCCTTATCTCATTGCTGACCCCCATTTACCAAAGGAACCCAGAGTTTATCCCCTGCTCAGACAAACCCCTACAGGGCTTTTCACTGCTCCCTGTAAAGCTCACATGACAAAGTAGAGATGGCCCGTCCCCCTCTGGCTAGGACTGTGGCCTCTTCCCTCCCAGTGCACTGCTGCACTTTGCCACTATGGACCATCAGGACCTCAAAAATACTGTGCTGCCCTTGCTCCAGGGGGTCCCTGTGACCCTCCCACTGGCTCCTCTGCTACTTTTCCTTTAGTCTTGACCTGATGGATCTTGCTCTGAGTCTTGCACTGCCCTCTGGACAGAGTATGATGGCCCCCATGAGTCTGTTAGACTGATGAGGTGAGACCCTTCCTGTTGGCTCTAACAGAGGCAAAGAGTGGGTGCTCCATGGCCATCAGCCAGGGCGGGTGGCTGTCGCTCTCCCCGCATCCTTCACTGCACTTTACTCTTCTCTCTCCGTGGGGGCTGAGAGCTTTCCTGAGAGTGCCCCGCATTAGCATTTGCTAATAGTATTTCCTGAGTGAGCACACCAGTGTTTGTACCTTCACTACAGAGAACGTTCACACGAGGTCGTCTGGGACTGCAACCAACTCTAACAGCATTAGGTACTAGGGGACAGCGCAGGCAGTGAAGGAAGTGACAACTGTAAATAAGCAATCGATAGCTTCCCTCTTCTGGGCTTCAGTTTTCTGTGAAATAGTCGTGTGTCCCTTAATGACAGGGGCACATTCTGAGAAATGCATCTTTAAGTGATTTCCTCAATGTGAACATCATGGTGTGTGCTAATGAAAACCTAGGTGGCTACGATGTCACTAAGCAATATAAGCTTATGGGATCAGCATCATATATGCTGTCCATCACTGACGGAAATGTCATTATGTGTCGAGTGACTATCCAGGCTACCTTGGAGCTGCCCACCCTGGAGAATATCTGTTTGCTTTTGGACTTTGTGGGGATAAAGTGAGAGAATGTCTCCCTTTCCCCTGTCCTGATCTGGGAGTCCCGTCCTAACGTAGGGGCTCCTTGTCCTGGTGCAGGGCCACTCCTCCAACCCCCTAGAGTGACTGGCCCTGTCCTGGTGGTATCCTGCCTCACTCTACCCCAACCACTCTTCACTCCACAATTCCTCTGAGAGGGCTCCTCAAGACGCTGGGGCAGACGCACATCCGGAGGGGAGGACATCAGTGCGATGACTCCCAGATCTGCAGGGCTGCCAAAGCTCAACAGGCTGTTAAAGGACAGACAGAGTCCTCAGAGGGAGCCAGGACTGATGGACAGGGGAAGAGCTTGATAGAGCAGGGAGCAGGTGGATAGTGGTTCCAGAACCACAAACTGTGCAGCACAGGCTGGGCTGGAGACAGTGGGGACCAGTGGACTTTATTGCAGAGGCAGGGAAGGTTTTAAGCAGGGCGTGTCCTGGTCCCAGCCAGTGTCTTTTGGGTGATAGGGGAGGTAGGGACAACATCCCTGGCACCTTCTATCCCAGAGTTTTCTGTACCCGAGCTAGCTAGGCATGCTTTTCCCACCTGGGTTCCCTCAGCTGTTCTTAGAAGTGCCCTGACTCATCTTCATGCTAGTGTGGGTGGTGGGACAGCATGGCAGTTCTTGCAGCCTCTGTCCACAGGCCAGTCCTTACGGGAGACTCATAGAGGGACTGGCTAGAAGGGTCTTGGTGTCTTGCAGCTAGTAAGCCTGGCCTCCTCCCATCTTTTACAGGAATCAGCCTCCTCATCCCTCCAGATGCCATCCCCCGAGGAAAGATCTACGAGATCTACCTCACACTGCACAAGCCAGAGGACGTGAGGTGTGAGCTGAGGCCTGCTGCTGGGCTGGGAGGGTCCTGCTTTCTGCCTTCTGTCACTGGGACAGCCCCTGCCCAGTCACTGTTGTGTCTGGCCTGAGGGAAGGCAAAAGAGCCACATTAAACCCACCTGGCTCTGTAGTTCCTGCCCCTAGGTTGCTGCTGCCCTGCACAAGGCCCATCACCCTGGCCCCTGATTCCCAGAACAAGCCACTGACACCTTTCCCTCCCCACCTGTATTTCCCCACTTGAGGTTGCCCCTAGCTGGCTGTCAGACCCTGCTGAGTCCCATCGTTAGCTGTGGGCCCCCTGGAGTCCTGCTCACCAGGCCAGTCATCCTCTCCATGGACCACTGCGGAGAGCCCAGCCCTGACAGCTGGAGCCTGCGCCTCAAGAAGCAGTCGTGTGAGGGCAGCTGGGAGGTGAGTAGAGAACAGCCCGAGCCCATCCTAGCACCACCTCAAAGCGGAGCATGGCCTCCTGCTCCCAGCCTTGGCCCTCAGCAGCCATGTGCCCTGAGCCACACCCAGAGCCCTTCCCAGTCTCTGACTACTTCTCAGAGCTGAGGCTGGCTCAAGGGTTCCCTGACTGCGGAACTGACCCATCGGGCCCACCTGCAGGATGTGCTGCACCTAGGTGAGGAGGCACCCTCCCACCTCTACTACTGCCAGCTGGAGGCCAGTGCCTGCTACGTCTTCACCGAGCAGCTGGGCCGCTTTGCCTTGGTGGGAGAGGCCCTCAGTGTGGCCGCTGCCAAGCGCCTCAAGCTGCTGCTGTTTGCCCCTGTGGCCTGCACCTCCCTCGAGTACAACATCCGCGTCTACTGCCTGCACGACACCCATGATGCACTCAAGGTACGGCCCCTCCCACAGCTCATGACCCTGGGCATGGAGGCCCCTTGCTTCAAGGGCAGTGGAGGGGGCCCTCCCAGGCCCCGCTGACCACCTGGACACTGCAGGAGGTGGTGCAGCTGGAGAAGCAGCTGGGTGGACAGCTGATCCAGGAGCCTCGCATCCTGCACTTCAAGGACAGCTACCACAACCTGCGCCTGTCCATCCATGACGTCCCCAGCTCCCTGTGGAAGAGCAAGCTCCTTGTCAGCTACCAGGTGAGGGCCAGGCCCACTGGCAGCACTCGGGGCTGGAGCTGGGCACTCCTGACGCCTCCTTTCCACCTTCCCCCAGGAGATACCTTTCTACCACATCTGGAATGGCACACAGCAGCACCTGCACTGCACCTTCACTTTGGAACGCGTCAGCCCCAGCACCAGTGACCTGGCCTGCAAGGTGTGGGTGTGGCAGGTGGAGGGTGATGGGCAGAGCTTCAACATCAACTTCAACATCACCAAGGTGGGTGCAAGGGGCAATATATTCCCACCACCACCATACCCTGAGAAGCACCTACCCTGCCTATCCTGCCACCAGTCCCTCTTGGCCCTCACCAAGCCACCTCCTTCTAAAACCCACTTGGCAGACCTCTCCAAGTGTCCTGGTGTGGGAGATACAGATGCAAATGAAACTTGGAGTGGGGTATCAAGCAGGGTGTGGGAGCAGGAGGAGGAGGAGACAGGGCTGGTCAGGGGGCGAGGGGGGACCCTGGAGGGCTTCCCTGAGGAAGGACCTGAAGAATAAGCGGGAGTTTGACAAGCAGCAGTGTGGCGAAGGACATTTCCAGCAGCAGGAGCTGAGTGGGGACTACAAAGGCAGCGAGAGCAGCGGGTACTGGATGGTTAACAGAGCTGGCAGAATGACTAGAGGTAGGAGGCGGCGGCCAGAGCGTGCCTCGGCTCACTGGCTGTGACTTTGGGCAGATTGTGTACTTTTGATCCTAGGGTCCCTTTGAGGACCAAAGAGTAGGGTCCGAGCATGCAAATGAGGGGGTGCTCAGGAAGCCCCAGTGCCCACACCACCCCCATGTTCTGGGGTGGTATGGGAGCTGCCCCAGCAGGAGGTGGCAGTGAATTCTAACAGGCACCTCCTCCCACCTCCCACCCTCAGGACACGAGGTTTGCTGAGCTTCTGGCTCTGGAGAGTGAAGGGGGGGTCCCAGCCCTGGTGGGCCCCAGTGCCTTCAAGATTCCCTTCCTCATTCGGCAGAAGATCATTACCAGCCTGGACCCGCCCTGCAGTCGGGGTGCCGACTGGCGGACTCTAGCCCAGAAACTGCACCTGGACAGGTGTGTGGGACTTGGGCAGGGAGGGCTTGCAAAGGCTATCTGCAGTCCAGGTAGGGCAGATGGGGCAGACAGGAGACCTTTCAGGGCCTGTGCAAGTGTTTTGGGTGATTATTGCATTTGGCTAAGGTCCTATACTTGGGTAGGTTGAGGGATGAGGCAGCAGCTCGGGGTGAGGCCAGGCCACTGATGGGCTCCCCTCCTGTCCACAGCCATCTCAGCTTCTTTGCCTCCAAGCCCAGCCCCACGGCTATGATCCTCAACCTGTGGGAGGCACGGCACTTCCCCAACGGCAACCTCAGCCAGCTGGCGGCAGCAGTGGCCGGACTGGGCCAGCCCGATGCTGGCCTCTTCACAGTATCAGAAGCCGAGTGCTGAGGCCAGCCAGGCCCATAACGCCTACACTCACCAGCTTTGGCACCTGCCAGGGACAGATAAAGAAGCCGGACAGGGGCCCTACCCCCACACCAGGGAGAGCTGCTTGGACAGGCCCCCTCCTGGCCGAAGTTGTCCCTTAATGCTGGTCCTTCAGAGCCGTTCCAATCCCATCCCCCATGGCCTGCCTGGCCAGGCTGGCCCAGCCGTCTTCTCACGCTCTGCCTGGCCCCAGGGCCCAGGTTGGACAGTGCCTGGAGCCCAGGCTGGGCCCAGCCCATCTGTGTGTGTGTTTGTGCGTGTGATGCTACCTCTCCTCCTGCCCCTCACCAGGGGCCCCGCATACACACGGGCACGCGCGCACCTGCTGGCCTCGGGATGTGGCCCCTGGAGCTCCTGCCTGAGCTGGGTCTTATGCAAACATTTCTGTGCCTGCTGGGTAGGGGCACATCTGAGGGGCCTGACTCCAAATCTGCAAATCTGTGGGACTGAGAACCCCAACCAGACAGGAGGCGGCCCCTGGATTCAGGCACACAGCCACCACACAGGCATGTGCCCACGCATGCCTTGTGTGCTCACCTCACATGCACCCCCTTCCCGGGTCACACAAACCCCACCACCACCACACATCTCATGCTGTACACCCAGAGGTCGCTCACGTCTCACGCCTGGTGTCGTACACATCTGCCTCTCACATGCTGCCCTTCTCCCACCCACCCAGGGACACCCGACGGCTCCTCCCTATCCCTTCCCCTGATCCCAGCCTCGAGGTGCCCTGCCTGGCGGGGCGTGTGAATATGCAATGGGAGTCCCGGGCTGTACAATGGCGAGTGTGTGTGCCGTGGCGTGCCCGTTCCTAGAGCTGGCCGGTGCCCTCCTGTGGGGCCTGTCGTGTGAAGCTTGTGTCCTGACTCTGTCTTAAGTGCATTCATGCACTTACACTTGGCCTTATGTACACAGCCTTGCCCGGCCGCCGGGGCGCATAGGGATTTTAGCGGACGTGAATGTAAATAAATTATATATATATATTGCTAACCCATGTGCTACCTCTCTTGGGGAAAGCTAACAGGGAGGGTAGATGGCCACAGAGGGATCATACGTAGGCTATTCTAAGAGTTGTAGGTGGCTGGGTCTGGCTGGGAGACAGGTTGGGCCCAGGCCCTGATCCAGCAAGGCTGGAGCTGAGATCCCATGGTTCCTGTGGATTTTCTCAGACACGGGTCATCCTGGCAAGGCGACAGGCAACAGCGGTGACCAAAGCTGCACCTTTGCCAGACCCATCCTCTGACTGCAAGAAGGTGACTTTACAGTGAGGGGCCAGCTCCCGTACTGTGGCTGCTACCAGGCTGGAGAAGCTGTGAAGAGGAGGGACTGAAATGAGCCCAGGCCAGCTAGACCCGCTCCCTCCAGCTGTGCCTCCCTGCATGCCATCCAGACTCACTGGGGGTGCAGCTTGTAGAGGGTCCCATCCACCCCCACAGAGACTGTCAATTCCTTCAGGCCACGGTTCTCCCGGATCTTCTCCACCACAGCAGCCACACCTGCCCCGCAGAGTTGAGCAGCTCTCTGGGACACAGCTTGGCACACCTCCAGAACTATCAGGGCATCATCTGAGGTCAGGGGCAGCCCCAGATCCTCCAGGATGGCTCGGACCTGTCGCAGAGCCAGGCTGTCGCTGGGGGCCGGAAAGGAATAAAACACACAGAGGTAGGATCCTGCATTAGCCCCCCACCTCTCAAGATTTCTCCCATTTCATCCTCCAGAGTGGACCCAGCCATCACCAGCAGGCAGCATTCTGCCACAGTGGACAGATCCTTTGGGATGTAGAGAGGCATTTCAGGACTCAGGTACCTTTCAATCTCAGAGAGAAACTTGGTTTTGAAGATGTCCCTGGTCTGAAGGCGCTGGGTCTGTTGACCCGGGAAGAGAACTCCAAGGCTAGTCAAATGCAGGAGGATGTGGCGGACAATCTCCCCCAGGTACATGCCACTAATCATCTTCTCAAACCTGCAGGAATGTGTGTGTCTGCCCCAGAAAGGAGAGCCCACCAGCTACTATCACTAGAGCCTACCACTGCCAGCCACCATTGCCCAGGCCCATCCCACACCTCTGTTTGCCAGGATTGATGGATGCCTGGTCCACACTTGCATCAAAGCAGGTGCTGAGCATGTCCAGTGAGCCATCATCCCCAAAGGCACCCCACTCCATGTTGATGCACATGTGGCCTGACTCCCCAGCCACGCCCGCCACATTACGGAGCTCTTCCATGTAGCAGGCATTGGTTCCAGTTCCTGCAGAGAAGCCAGATTGGGGTGGAAACCATTTATTGAGGCAGACAAGACCCCTCTGAACCCTTCGCACACCAAAATGACAAAATTCAAGCCCCCTCTCTACTTTTCCATCTTCTCACATTCAAAACCTATCCTGGACTTACTCAACCTTCTCTCCTGACCTCCATAGTGCAGATCCTGTCAGCACAAAGCCCTTGGGGCCTCCACTACCTCACCTACCAGTACATCTGCCACACTACCCAACAGTGCCTCTATAAGGTCAGTCATTTTATTCCCTCAGGGAGATGTGTGATGGCCCACTATCTGCTGCTAAGAGGCTGAAGTTCCCTAGACTGGCCTTCTAGACTTTTAGTCAAACTAACCGGGACTGGGCCGGGCTGGGAACATACAAAGAAACCCAATACAAGGAACCCCACAGTCTAGTCATCAGTTGGATAATCAACACCCAACTCTGATAGTACATCTAGGAGTCCTGGAACACAGGGTGGCTCTTGCTGCCTACAATGTCAGGAAAAGCTACAGAGAGGAGTCAATGTCTAAGTTGGGCTCTGAAGCAAGGAGGCATAAAGAGGGAAAGGCATTCCAGGCAGGAGGCACAGCCTGGGTAGAGTCATTTCCTCTCCCTCTCTACTTATTTCCAGCTCTGGACAGGTGGGTTCTTGCTGACCCCACCTGGAATTTCTCTATCCAGTAGTTTATTCACACAGTCACATGGATACCCCTCTCCTGGGCACCTACCGATGTCAGGCCCTATGTCCAAGAAGCTCCAGTCCATGAGAAGCAGCCATGTGCCCCAAGAGACTACTGCCCAAGGAGCTTGGGGAGCCCTCCTGCTTTCCTTAAAGGCTTCCAAGTCCCACTTGTCCCAGGACCTATTTCTTTTTGGCCTTGGTTTTGTACCCACCCCATGTGTGGAGTGAGAATCAGCTCTTTCTGACTGCCTGCTGTTCTGGGTTCAGCCCCACAGGATGGTCAGTTCTGATAAGGCAGAATTTCCTTCTTTTATGTCTTTCTATTCCAGTTGGCCACAGTGTAGATGCTTATAGACAGAATCTAAGACTATCTGAAGGACCCTCACAGCTCATTGGTCCTTCCTCCTACTCCCCTCTCCTGTTTCAAATACTGAGTGTGTGTTACAAGCCAGGCATTGGTCACACTTCCCCCCATCCCATTTCATCATCTTAACTCCTTGAGATAGGCGCTGTGACTAAAGGCCAAAGATTGAAGGCCTAGTGACTTGGCCAAGGTCATACAGGTAGAAGTGGCAAAGCTAGTATTTCTACTCAAATGTGTATGACTCTAAAACAGAGATTTGTTTACCAGATAGGCAAACTGAGGCTCAGAAAGATTCAATGACTATGCATCAGTAGCTGAGCTGGATTAAACACTCCATCTCCGAACTCTGCCCTATACAGTTTTCCAGTACCCCATTGGGTCAGACAGGAACAATCCTATATCCCCAAGGCCAAGATAACATCCAACCCATGGAATCAACAGGAGGCAGCAAATTATCAAGCAGTAGGGGCACAAAAGGGCAGGGCCTCCTCACCAACAATGAGGCCCATCTCGCAACAGGGATCCTCATAGCCACAGGACATCATGGTCCCCACCGTGTCATTGACAATGGCAACAACATTCAGCTCCACTGCCTGCACACAAAAGGATGCTGCTAGTTGCTGGGCAACGCAGTTGTCATGGCAACCAGCACTGGACCCAGAGGTCTCTACTGCAGAGGACCCCCCTCTCAGGAAGCAAAAGACCCATGCTCCCCTCCAGGCCTGCTGCAGCCCCAAAGCACCCCTAAAGGTAGGCTCCTACCTGTCTGCGCTTGATGGCTTCCCGCAGCAGATACACAACGTCTTGGCCCTCGCAGTCTGATGCATTGAAACCCTTAGTCCAGTTCAGAAGGATGCCCTGAGGTGGGACCAAGAAGAGACAGGAAGCTAGAGGTCACTTCACATCTTACTCTGCCTCCCAAAAACGAGCATCCCAACAGAAACTACAATTTCCGCTACAGTTGCCTTGACCACTTGCCCTGTGGTCGAAGGCCTTGACTTCTGCTCCCTCCCAACTCCCCAGGAGGCTTTCAGTGTGAAAAGACATATTAATGATGATTTGACCTACGTCTTCCATTATTAGTTCTAGAATGCTCAGACAGTCTGAGGGTCTGGCCATTTTAAGACATTTGCCAGAGGAATGGTGCTTTGTAATTGAGTTAGGAATGAACTGAACTGGTAAAGTGAGTGTTGTATGTAGGAAAGAGGATAGAGAAAGCTCAGAAGCTCAAATGCCAGCAAATCCCACTCTTTCTGAGAGAATACAAAAGTCACTTGAAAGGAAGGAATTCTCTGAGTTAGGGATGGAACTATGTCAATGCCAAATTTACTCTTTTGTTCCAGATATGGGTAAAGGGCAAATGGAAAAGTAGGATGAGAGGGGGCAAGACACCTTTATTGGAAGCAACTGGATTTAGATTAGTGACAAGGAACTTGACTGTAAGATTTGTTCCTGTTGTCTTCTTCTGAAGAGGGGCTGGGGGAGTGAGGGTGAGAGTAGTACCATCATGGGGAAATGACTATTCTGCCCAAAAAAGGAGCTCTGAGGTAGGGCTGGAAATGTCCAGAGCACATTTTATTGTTCTGGTTTTGGTTTTATGAGATGGGGATATCATTTTGTTGATACGCAGGCTAGCCTCGGACTCCTGATTCAAGGGAGCCTCCCACTTCAATCTCTGTAGTAGCTGAGTCTACAAGCTCATGCCACCACTCCCTGCTAGGGCAGGGGATTTTAGAAACAGTGACCAACCTTTTCCCCCAGTTATCCCTTTCCCCATTGCATAGAAGCAAAGGCATCCTGGACTCATTGTCTCAAAAATACAGAGTAGAGGGAGAAACAGTTTGAGAGAGGCCAGAGGATGGACATGATGGATGTAGTAAAGTTTCCCTGCTCCCAAGATAGACCCCCTGGTCTGGGGGAGGGGAAGCAGAGGGAAATCAGACCCAGGTTTTTAATGGTTTCCTGACAAAGGCATCCTATGCCCTCCATCCTGAGCGAAACTTGTATGGTGGGCAGGGGTGGAGGAAGACAGAAGAGATCTGAATGATCTGAGAACCGAGGAAATCTGTGACTTCCTTCCCCCGGTAAAAGTCCAGGGTTATCAAGATTCAAAAGAGGAATTGGCAAAAAGGGGTTCCCAGAGAGTTGGGATCTGGGTGTCCCTGAGTGTCCCCCATGTCTTTAAATTTTGCACAGCTAAGGTTGCTACGAGAGAAGGCCCTACCTTGGGAAAGAGATCCTCACATTAAGTTTTCACCCCTCAAAAGAATGAGGGCTCAGGGGCTGGAACACTGGCTCAGCGGTTTCAGCGCTTGCCTGGCAAGCACGAGGACCCGGGTTCAAACCCCAGCACCACGTACACAACTAAGTGTTGGAGCAACTAAAGCCATGTGAAAAGCTAAATAAAGTTGTTTCTCTCTTTCTCTGTCTCTCACTGTCCCTCTCTCTAAAAAAATAAAAAAGGAAAAAAATGTGGGCTCCACATAATATGAAATTCAGTTACAGAAATTAATCAAACCATGTTTGTTACATGCCTGGATTTGCACACAAGTCACGCCTGCTTCTCCCACTTTGGGAGAAGTCATCAAAAGCAGCAGGCATGCTTAGCCTGGAGCCTAGCAGACCAGTGGAGAAATGGCAGCAAACTGTGCCGCTGCTGTTGTATGTGTGGAAGGACACACAGGTGTGTACTGAGTGGGGATGCTGGATCTAGACTTGTGCCTGTTACTTGCCACCCCCTCCAGTATCCCCTCCACCCCACTCCCCGTAGCCTTTCCCTGGCCTCACTTTGCCTGGCCCTCACTCCCTCACCTGGTCCAGGCCAACCTGCTTGCATGGGAAGGAGAAGGTGAAACCCAGGGGTAAGCTCTGTCCACTCAGGCCCTGCCTCTGCTGGAAGTCCACGATGCAGTCCACGATGTGGTCAAAGAGCTGCAGGGTGTGGCAGATCAGTCTGTGGGCTTCATCCCAGCCCTTCCCCGCCTATGACATCAAGGCTGGAACTGTGAGTACCTGCTGCCCAGAGCCCTGGGCCACACATTCAGGGATGGAGTAAACCTGATTGATGATCTGCACGCCTCCCTCTGTCACACGCACCAGGAGGACTCGGAAGTTGGTGCCCCCTAGGTCCAAAGCCAGGAAGTCCCCTCGCTCTGTGGGACAGAGGCACTCAATGCCAAGACAGTGCTGGTGGCTCCAGCCTCAGCACACTCTATGATCCCCAGACCCACATTCAGGTCAGGTCCTCACCACTGCCATCAGGTGTGCCCCGTACATAAGTGGGTAGCATACGGAGGGAGGAGGCCTCCCCTTGGAGCCCCTTGGCCATGGCCTCCCGCATCTGCACCTGCACGGCTTCCAGCTGCTCGCGGTTCAGCCGGAAAGGTGCCAGGGTCTCCTCCAGCAGGCGCCGATGGGCAGCCAAGCGGGCAGCCACGGCCGTTACCATTGCCACGCCCCGGCCACCTCCATCCACAGAGGGGATAAAAGAGACATCACATTCCGGGGCCAAGAGCATCACTGTCTCCCGCAATATGCTGTGGAACCTACACAGACATACACCAAGTACACCCAGCTTGACATCTGAATCCTTTGCTGAAGCGCTGGGCCCTATCATTTTAAATCAATTCAATCCTAAATTGATTCTGTGCACCAACCATACTTCTAGTACCCTCAATGACCCCCTCCATGGCACACACAGTAAGAAACACATTTTCTCCTGTTGGAGTCTCCTGGCCTCCCACAGCCCAGTCTGGCCCTCTCTGCTTGGGTGCCATTCATATCTGCTGGCTTGCACATGCGATCCCTGAGTGCCCTCTGGGTGCGTATCATAAACACACGCATGTTCATGCTATGTGTTCATACTTTCACAATACCTGGGGTGCCGCTCAAGCACTTGGCCTCCAGTGGCCACAGCAACTTGGAGTGTCTGCTGCTCCCGGCTATGCTGTAGACGGGATAGGACTGCAGCCAGGGCGGCCGCACAAAGCTGGGCGGCCCGCGTGCATACAGCTGTACACACACTCTGCACAAGCTCAGTGTCTGAAGCCTCCAGGTTCAGGCCCAAGTTCTGCAGGATTGCGTGGACATGGGCTTCCCCTGTGGAAGGGCTGGGGCGTGGACAAGATACTGGTTTAGGGATCAGACAACCCAATAGCTCCCCATCCTACCAAAGCCCCATGACTAAGTCCCATTTCCCAACCTAAGAATCCCCCTGTCTAAGCTGGTAGCCTCCCCACTTACTCCTCCATCTCAGCCACATGCTCCAGGTGGATGCTACCTTGGCTCAGCAAAGCAGGAGAGGTATAACCACCAAAGAGGACACCACGCTGGGCCAAGTGGACCAGCACTAGTCGCAGCAGTTCACCCAGGTACAAACCCCCAATCATCTTCTCAAACCTGTAAGTGGAATGGTTAGCTGGACAAAGCCCCTTCCAGAAGCTCCCATGGAGGAGTACTTTCTTTTCTGGGTCCCCCGATTGGAAGCTCCAGAAGCAAATTGTTTCCCAGAGGACAGTTGGGTGTTTGTCCACACCATGTTCCCCACTCTGGCTTAGGTTAGGTTCATTGCCCTCCTGGAGGCACGGCAACCCAAGGAAGGCAGAGGACACCTGACTCATCTGTTCCCAACCCAAAACCCCAGCCCCTACATCAGGATGATGAGAGTCAGGAATAAAGGAGGGTCAAGGGATGAAAACTGGGTTCTAGAACCTTGAGGCTTTTCTTTCTAAGCCTGGCCAGGACCCCCCAGGGAGTAACCTAGAGACCCTCGGAGTGAGAGGGAGGGGCAATCAGAGCCTGAGTGCAGGGACAGCAGAAGAGGTGGTGAGTCACAGCAGTGATAGGGCCTAGAACAGAGTCAGGACCCCCCTATGCCACCTCTGGGCACCAGGATTCAGGGAGTCCTGGTCCAAGGCATGGTCGAAGGCGGTCAGCACTGGCCCCAGGGCCCCATCATCGTTGAAGGATCCCCATTCAATGCTGACGCAGGTGCGGCCTCGGTCCTCATCCAACGCTGCCACATGCCTCGCCTCCTCCATGTAACAAGCATTGGTGCCAGTGTCTGGCAGGGACAATCCCATCAGGTCCTTTCTGTCAGGCAGCCACAACCACCACCCCTTATCATGAAAGGTCTGTGGCTCACCTACAATGAGCCCAATCTCGCATGGCCCGATGCCTGGCTCACAGCCCATCATGGTCCCCACTGTGTCGTTCACCACAGCAACCACATCAATGCTGTAGGCCTGGGCAATGGAGAAGAAGGAGGTTGGGACTGGCCTGGGAACCAGAGTGAAGGATGTGAGGGATGGGCAGGCCTGGGGCCCTGGCTTCGATGGAAACCTCCAGAGTCCATGAAACTCAAGTGTCTGCATTCCAACACACACCCAGGACCCTCGTAGCACTCTTTCCTCCCATCCCACCACAGCTCCTCCCTCCCTCAACTCAAGCCTAAGGTCACAGGGGCTGCCACAAAACCAGGATGAGGTACTGGAGACTGAGCCCTCCCTTGAAGATTGCTCTCCTCACTGCATCCTGGCCTAGCTCCCCAAGCCACACCTCCCAGCTTGACTGCCAGCCTTTCTTTAGCGTACACTTCAGCATGTGTCCTCCTCTGATACTAGGTTTTCCTCCCAGCCTCCCCTTAAGCACCAGGCAAACTGCTCCTTCAAGCCCCTGCTCCCTCCCCAGGGTCCCAGTCTCAGAACACAGGGACAGTCTTTTATTAGAATGTTTTCCCAGGTAGACTGTGAGGGCCTTGAGGACAGGGTCAAAGTCTTCATGTCTGTCCCCTACCAGGGTCCTGGACATTTCTTTGAATCTTTCTTAGCCTCAGTTTACTTGCCTATAAAATGGGAATAGTAGCAACCCAGGGTTAAGCTGGATAAAAGTGGCGAACAGGAAAGGAAAGAAGAATGTTTCAGAAGCACAGGCACAGCCCAAGAATGCCACACCAACGCTAGCCACAGCAGCCTTCCCTTCACCTCTACCTCCACTCACCCCCTGTCTCTGAATGGCATCTCTCAGCAGCTGGACCACGTCCTGGCCTTCCACACCACTGCACCTAAAACCTTTGGTCCAGGAAATAAGGGTGCTCTGGGGGCAGAAAAGTGCAGTCATTCCTCCAATGGCCTTCATAGGGCTGCAACCCCTCTCCATACACTGTTCCCATACCCCCTCCACCTCACCCTGTCCAGGCCTGTTTGATGACAAGGGAAGGAGAAGCTGAACCCAAGCTTCAGACTCTGATTTCCCACTGGATGTGCATCCAGGAACTCAGACAAGCAGCAAGCAGCAAAGTCAAAGAGCTGTGGGACAAGCGAGCAGGGTACTTAATTCTGCCCACCTGAGTCCCAGCCACCCAGCCAGCCCCCAGACCCCAGAGGCTGGGCATTGAATGCTCACCTCCTGGCCAGTGCCCAATACCACCTCTTCAGGGATCACAAACTCCTGACTTATGGGCTCCATCCTATGTCCCTTGATGCCCGTCAGAGTTACCCACAAGACACGCAGTGAGGCCCCCGTGGCCCCTAGCTCCAGCACCATGAAGTCTCCTTGTTCTAGAGGGCAAGCAGTTCATAGTAAGTCATGTAGCTGGCAAAATCAGAGCTTTCTGCCTCCCAGAAAAATTCCCAGTCCCTCAAATCTGGTTAAAGGGGCCTTAGAGATGGATGACAGGGAGAAGATCAATACTCTCTTCCAGGTCTGGTCGCCCATCTTAGTCTAATGCCACCCACCAGTGCCATGTGGGGTGGACCCCACATATGTGGGTAACATCCGGACAGCAGGAGCAGGGCTGGCCTGCCCCTTCAGTGCCCGCTCCATGGAGTCCAGGAGGCTGGCTTGGATCTGTTGCAGCTGGGTCATTGTCACCTTGAATTGCTGTAGACATTCCTGCACCTGGGGAGAAACCAACCAACATCTGAGAGGGACTCTTCTTGCACTAGCCAGATTCCCCAACTAGGGCAGAGGCCACACCAACGCCTCATGCCTGCCTTCCTCTCTGAAGCTCACTGATCTAGCCCCTGCCCAGCCCACTCACCTCTTCACACACCCAGACCCTAGAGGCCTACACCCAACTCCTGTATCCTCAGAAAGTTCTGTTGAGAAGAGAGAAGCCACCTTCCTCCTCCTGCTCCTTGTTCTGGTGGTTTCTTCTCAGCTCCAACATCCTCTACCCGGCCTCTCCACACCTTTGAATTCAGGGTTTGGAAAAGCCTCCCTCCTGTCACTATGACTGATTGCTTTCTGGCTCCCTGGCACCCAGAGCAAGAGCCTCTCAGTGAGTTGTTGAATGAACAACTGTGTGAACAAACATCAAGTGCTGGCCTCTCCTAAGCCATTCTTATACTCTAGTGCCAGAGCAAGCTCAGCATGGGAGTTTGAAGATCACATGACAGAGATGGTCCTTCCTTCATCAGTCATCTCTCTCAGCACATCAACTATTCTCAGCACTGGACGCCACATGACTAACCAAGCCCTGCTCTTGCAGGGCTCTGATTCCCGTATTGATATAGGATAGATGGAGCAGGCTTAATTATGCTGTAGCATGGTCCAGGGTGGCTACTGCTGAAAAAAATCTCTGGACCAGGATGGCCTAGAGCCTTTTTAATTGATATTCTGAGTGGTGACAAAGAAATTTAGTTTTTCGTTACATTTTGATTGGTCGCCAGACAGAGGTTTCATAGAAACTAGTTTTCCAAGAAAAGCAGAAACGGCAGCTTTACTTTTGTACGACCTTTGCATAGTCAGCTGCCTCTAGACAGAGTCTATTGCCCCTGTTGTTGCCCCAATTACTTGCAAACCCAGCATTTTCAGAAAAATGAAACCTCAAACTGCATAGAATTCGTTGTAGAAATCTAGCTGACAGAATTTATAAAGTGCAAAAACTTTTTTTTTCTTTCTCTTCTTGGGCAGGGGTTTTGGAGGCTTGTTAAGACTGTGAGTAAGGGGCTTTTCCCGCATTAGCATGGGAGACAGGATATAAGCAACTAAGCATATAATACGGTTCTGGTAATTTAATAGTTTGGTGGCTATTAAAGGGCGGGGGAGCAGGATTAGAAGTTAGAGAGTGACTAGGGGAGATAAGATATCTTTAGGTAGGAGTCCAGGAAGGCCTCCTGGAGGAGGTAACCTAAATCAAAGATGAGAACAAGCCATTTGAAGATCTGGGGAAAAGCATAAATAGGTTTTTTCCTAGAGCAAGGGGATGAATTTGGGGGAAGACTGGACCAGGAGTGGATCAGAGTCTGAAAAGAGGATGAGAAGGCAGGTGAAGGCAGAGGATGTAACATCCTAGGTTGTCACTCTACCAGAAACCTAGGAACCAAAGAAGAGCCTCAGGAACCTTAACTCTGTGTTCAGAAACCTCTGCTGGACGAACTCCTTGCCCATTGTCAAAGAAGCTCCAGCAGCCTCCCTGGATTCACTGGACTCCTCTACCCCTGCCTCCTGGCTAAACTGTCCAAGGCCCTCATCTCCTGTCACACAGGAATTCCACCCCAATGACCCCTACCTCCAACTGGAATCATATCTATGAAACAACTCAGACACCTGGAAAATTGGATATCTCTATGGAAAGCCCAGGAGGAAACGCTGCTCACTGCGGAGGTCAAGGAGAACTCAGTCCCAGGAACCAGATCCATAAGGGTGCAAATATTCCTAACCCAAGTGCCAAAGGCTCCAGTACACTGGTATGTGGCATCAGATGCTTCCAGCAGCCGCACATGCTGGGAGAGGCTACTCCTATGTTACAAATGAGGAAACTGAGGCTCGGAAAGGGCAAGTCTGCCTAGCTTGAGGGGATGTGAAGGAGCAGGATGGATTGTAAACCCACACGGACTCCAGAGGTGCTTCTACATCAATATGAAACCTTGTAAAAACTCGCGATCACCCCTGAAAAGAATTCAAGACTGATGAATGCTGCAGGAATGAAACCCCAGATAAGAGAAAACTTCATAGGAGTCCTTGCCCTGCCCTTTTCCAGCTATGTAATCCAAAAGGCACAGCTTTCTGAGTCTCAATTACCTCTATGGGAAATAGAAAATACTACTACTCATAAGTCCCCTGGTTGGGAGACTATGTCTTGTTCGTGGCTCTCAGGGCCATGTCAAACGGCCTCTTCAGATTTGTTGATTGAATGGTTGTGGTGGCATGAGGATTTATGGGGACAATGTTTGTGAAAGTGTAAAGAGCTGTTCAGGTGGGAGGGGTGGAAGCAGTGGAGTTATGGAGAAGTCAATGGCTTTGGCAGATTTATTTTTCTTCCTTTTCCTCCTGGGTACAATGAGAGGTTCAAGAGGAAAGACTAGGGGATGACTAAAGCCACAAGAAAGAAGACTTCTCTGGAAGACTCTGGTGGGGTATATACCAGCCAGGAGAAACTACTGGAACCTCCCCACCTACCCCTCAGGAGGAAGAATGGGAAGACCTCGGTTAAGAACACGAGAAGAAAAGCTTTAGATAGCATGTGAGTACAATATGGCTTCCATGTTGGCTCCTTTAATTGACTTGCTCTGTTGTCTGGACCCACATCCTCACATCTCTGAGCAAGTTACCTCCTCTATCAGGCAAGAACAGTCACAGTGTCCACTTCTCAAAGAATGCTGTGAGGAGAGAGATAGTAGATGGTGAAGCAGTGGAGCAGCGTCTGACACAAAGGGAATGTCCAACGAAATGCGGGTTTCTTTTCTTCAGAGCATGAGGCACAGCTAGCCTAGTGGGACTGATTTCATACCCTCTCTGGTTACAAAAAGAGAATATGTAACCTTTTCTTAACCTATGGCTGTGTGAAGGGAGTCCAGGGTGAGGCCTGGGGTTCTGAGTGGGAGTCCTAGGCCACAGGACACTAGATGTCCTATGAAGTTCCCCAAAGCCAAAGGGAATTCTGCCTTACTGACTGCGGGCAATAGTCAGTAGAGCAGCTGTGGTGTATACATAGGAGGGAGCGGGGAGAAGGGAGATAATGGCCCCCCAAAAGAGGCCCTGGCAGAGAAGTCATTACTCCTTCCTGGGATGCAACTCTGAGTTGGACACAGAGGATGTGTTTACAGCAGGGTCTGGGCCACAGGCTGCACAAGGCAAAAGGGAGAAGGTGAAATGCAGTGAGTGGCGATGCCTGACAGTGGGAAGAGGAGCCTAGTGAGTTGATGTCAGAACGAACCAGGAAAAACACAGACACACGGGTGCCTCTTCTGCGCTGGTTCTCTATCTCCGTAAGCTCATGTAACCATTCAGGGATTGGAAAGTATTCAACTTTATTTTCCTCCATTTTACTGATGAGGAAACAGGACATGAAACGACTTTTGCAAGCATTTCCAGTTTGAGGGTGTGGTAGGCAAGGGCTTCTACATTTTGGTCAGATGATGAAAAAAAATGAGAAACTCATTTCTGAGCAAAGCTCAACCATATGGACTATGCCACATAATAACTTCCAAGTTCAGCATGACAATCATCCCAGGTGCCTGACTGCAGCTATGAGGAGAGGGGGATGTGCAGGAGTGACTGGAAGAGTGGGAAAGGAAGGGGCTCAAGAATACTGCAACTTTTACAAGAAAACTCTGTGAGGGCATGTTGTGGATGCTCAATCCACTTGGGGTGGGGGTGGCATCTGTGTGGCAAGGTGGCAAAAGTAATATTTTTGCAACTGGCACACCTCAGCTCAAGTTCCTGTCATTCAGGCCTGAAACTCAAGTCACTTCAGCTCTCTAAGCCCCTGAGCTAATCCCCACCTTGCAGGTACTAGAGCCTCAAAGGAGAGGTACTGGATTGTGATTCATAGGTGTGCACCCAGGGACCCTCAGCATCTTGTCTTCCTGCCCTTGACATTTTTGAATAAGCATGAAACAGGTCCCAAGTGCTGAACTTACCAGCTCCGAGCCATCTGAGGACCAGGGCAAGCCCTCCTGGGGGCAGTCTGGGACTCTTTCCCCAGGCTGAAACCTAGCAGACCCAATGGAGTCCATGTGATTCCACAATGGAGGTGGGCCACCTATAGAGAAAAAGGGACAGCCAGGGTCAATCACTTAATCCCTTGACCCTAAGAGGCTGTAAAATAGACCCTCAACTTCCTTCCTTCTGAAGGGGACCAGGAAGGAGATGGTGGGTAGAATCAGAGTCTCTGGCTATCAAAGTTCCTTTAGTAATCAATCAGAAGGCAGCTATTTTCTAGAAGCATGTGTTAAGGACAGAACCCTGGGAAGGCTGATTTCAAGTTCAAATGTCATCTGTTTATGTTGTCATTCATTTATAACCACTGGTTCCTGACACCTGCTGTGCAGGATGCTGGGGTATGATGAAGCAGAGAACTCAGCCTTACCAACAATCACAACAGAGCTGGCACAGACGGTGATAGAGACACACACATGTGGTTGAACATGCTATGGTTGGGAGGTTAGGGATGTGCTAGAGGTCAAAGGGTGTGAGGTACGAGATCTATCAAAGAAGCAGGCAGGCTTTCAAGCCAGTCTAAGGCATGTGAATTTCATCCTGAAGGTGACTGTGAGACATGGAAAAGGTTCTGTACTTTGGAAATTGAATCGGTACTTTAGAAAGGAATTCCACTAATGGCATGACTTTGGACAAATCGTTTATGACTTAGAATTTCAGCTTCATCATCTGTAAAGCGATAATATTTACCCTTGCAAGGCTGCTATGAACACTAAATGGAATAAAGTCTGGGGAGATGCTTTATCAAATGCAGTGTGCCACACAAATATCAGCTCATGGAGTGGGTCTTAGAAAGTACAGTGATGCAGAACTAGAAAAGCTCCAGTCTCGGAGCCCAGGACTTGACTCTCCATAAGACCACAGCACCAGGTCTTCCAACATCGAGGCCCCATTTTCTTCATCTGTGAAATGGGGTTGAACATGGGGCCAGCATGTTAAAGGGTTGTGTGGGGCAAATGAAAGAATGAGAGCAAAAGATCCTTGCTTGGAGGACACATTCAGATTTATTTAACCAAATCTAAAACCATATGAGCCTCTATTTCCTCTTCAATAACATGAAAATAAATATGTTTTTGTGAGGATAAAAGGAGTTAGTGGGGCTGGAGCAGTGGGCCAGCAGTTATGGCATTTGCCTGGTACGTGCAACAGCACAGGTTCAAACCCCAGGACCACATACACAACAAAGTGTCTGATCATCAAGGGCCACATGAAAAACTAAATAAAATTTGGTTGTCTTTCTCTCTCACATTATTCTTCTCTCTCTCTTTTTTTTAAGAGAGCGGGACAGTGAGAGAGAGAGAGAGAGAGAGAAACAAGTTTATTTAGCTTTCCACATGGCCTTAGTTGCTCTAACACTTAATTGTGTACATGGTGCTGGAGTTTGAACCCGGGTCCTCATGCTTGCCAGGCAAGCGCTGAAAACACTGAGCCACCGCCCCAGCCCCTATCCTCCTCTCTTTAAAAAAATAAAAATAAAAATAAAGGACTTAGTGGTCCAGTGAGTCAGGTGGAGGAAAAGGGAAGCAGTGGAGGATCCAAGATGGCCAGCAGTCTTTTGTCCACTGAGCACTCCACCTTGCAACAGCAAAACCTCTGGAAATGGAGTCCCTTTCTACGACTGCAACCCCTTCCTACCTTCAACCCCCACCTAGTATGTATTTCCCTCCATGTGGTTACCTGAAGCTTAATCTGCCAATCCCAAGCCTTTTCCCTCGGTCCATTTGCTACCATACTCTCCCCTTCTTTGGCTCCAGCAGCCGGTGTCTCCTGGGTCTCTTAGTCGTCATGAGTACTCAGCTTCTAGCCTCTGCCTTTAAACAGTGGGGTTCCCAAGCTTCTGGCCATGCCCTTCTCCTAGCCCTCTTTATCTCGCCTATCCACAAAATTTAAGCAAAACCGGTGCAGGGGTTCCAAACAAATCCCTGACCTGAGCCAAATCCTAAATTTCAATGGTCTATTAGACCTCACTAGCTGGAGAGACTCCTCAGATGTGAAAGCCACATTCTTTTTCTTTTTCCTTCTTCTTCTACTTTTCACCTACTAAACTCCTGTCCTCAATCTTGGCTGGAAGCATCAAGGGGTTTGCTCATCTACATAGCCATTTGGGTTGCTGGTATACATCCCTCGCTGCCTCTATGCAATTGATCTTGGGTTCTGGGAAAGAGTTCTCTCAGTCCTCTCCTCCTGGTCCCCAAAGCCACTGTCTGATTATTCTAACAGTCTCCTAAGTAATACTTCTGCTTCTAGTCTGCTTGTCTCTTTGCCCCGCCCAACTCCCAACACATCACCAGTGACTGTGCTAAAACAGATTTTATCATGTCATTAAGGGAAGCTCTGTCTCCCTTAGAAAACAAATCCTCACAATGCAGAAGGAAAAAAATCCAGAACTCTTTATGGTGGTATTGAACCCTTCACAAAATGCTCAACCTAAGTTTCCTCTTGCTATTCCCTGTCAAACGCCACCCCCATTGACAAGCTCCCTGTCTCTTGCTTTCCAGCCTTCGTTCAAATTTTTCCCCATCTGGAGAACCTATACTCATAACCCTGCAATACCTGAGTCACCCCTGCATCTCAGTGCCAGCACATGTTTGGGCATAGGATGTGCTAACACAACTTTGTAAAACTGGAAGCAGAGGAAGAGGTTTTTATTTGATGAATCAAAAAATCAGTTTCTGACAAATCTCTCCTAAATCACATAGACCTGCATTCAGTTTCCAAATATGTCAAATGGGACTACAGTATGTTCATTCTATAAATGTTATAGTATTTTAACAATAAAATGAGGTAACCAAGATAGTCACCTTTGGAAAGGGCTGAGGGCTACACACATGGCACTGTTTGTTCAAAGCCCAGCTAGCACATTCATTCACTCACTAGTGCCACATTTATTCAGCACATGCCAAGCTGTGAGGCTTCCCCCACTAATAACCCCAGTATTTAAACTACCTCCTGTGGAAAATGTCATGTCTCCTTCAATACTGTACCCCCAAACTGAACACAGGGTCTGTATGTTTGAATTGAGGGCTTCTTCACTTCCCTTAGTTAAATCAGCCACATGGAGTGGTTAGCCTTCTTAGCCTTCCTTCTGAAAAGTATTCCAGAGACCCCTGTTGAGGGTGGGAATGGCCCTCATCATTGAGACCATGGCTTAATCTTTTGAGTGTCCCCTTGGTGTGGGCCAAGCAGGAGGGATGAGGATAATGGTTGGGGATGAAGCAGGCCAGAATTTTAGGAAGCACTTACCTGGGAGATGCAAGAGTTGGTCACCTTACTCTGGTCTGAGCTCTTTCCTCACAATGTGAAGCACCAGTTACCTTGGTCTGCACTCAGAAGTGAAACTCCGGGTGACCAGAGTTATGTCCCCAAGCCCCGCCCTCTCCCTCAACTACTGCTTACCAGACACCCACTAATTCAGGAAGGCGAATTTCCTTCCTAGTTTGCTCTAAGAGAAGCTCAGGGTAGGCAGGGCTATGGTGCAAACTTAAGCAAGATGACCACAGGACGTTGGAGCCCTGAATTGAGTCAAGCATCCTGTGACAACCCCACTGCAATGCTAGGAGTTCTGTTCATTTTACAAACACTTGGGTGTCTGAGTTTTTTTTTTTTTTTAAAGGGACAGAAAGGAGTGAGTGAGATTGAGAGAAACAATTTTTATTTAGTTTTTCATGTGGTTTTTCTTTGCTCCGAGACTTTGCCGTGTATGTGGTGCTGGGGTTTGAACTCATGCACTCGTGCATGCCGGGCAAGCTCTGTAACCACCAAGTCACCGCTCTAGCCCAGGGTGTCTGAGTTTTGAGGTGGTGGCTCATCCCTGTAAAAGAGCAGGATCCTTGCCTGGGAAATATTGCAGTGTAATAAACAACTTTTCAAAATGTGGCAAGAGGCAGTGTGGGAACTCAAGAGGGACTGATGGCAGAGAGTGGGAGAGCAAGTGGAGGCAGCTGAGCCTTCAAAGAAGAACAGTGTGCTGACAGAAGAAGTCCTTTCACAAAGAGGAGACCATGGCAGCAATCATGGGTCACAAACTACACAGGTGCGATACATGGTGAAGAGGCCAGCCTGAGGAATCTAGGCTTTCGTCTGTAGGCTGAATGGGAGAGAGTAGGCTCACACCATGTGTCTTCTTTACTAGGAGAGTCTAAGGCTTCTGTGGAACTGCTGGCCACCAGTGTAGACAACTTGGCACATTTCAATCATCTTTGTTTCAGGAAAATTGGTGGGCACTTTAAAACTACCTCAGCAGCAGAAACCCTACCATATAGGACAAAGGTTCCACATGACACCAGGGACAACGATTTCTGTATCAGCTTTTTGTCTGGAAGCATGGCATACATACGGTTGCTGCAGCATACTGGGTACCAATCAGGCATAAAGCTTCTGAAAGGCATGGTGGGGACAGATGGCAACAGGAAAGGCAGAGTGGCCATCACCCACAACACAGCATCCAGCCTGGGCTGGGCTTCCAATTTCTCAATTTTGTTTAGTTGGGAGAGAATGTGGAACTAAATAAACGTGAAAAGCTCCAGTTGTGACTTACGCGGATGGCAGCATTTACCTTTATTTTCCCCCTGTAATGGGGGTTGAACCCAGATTGAGAGAATCTGTATTCTCTCAAGTCAGGATGAGGATACACATGACAAGCATTACTAGGACTCCTGGCAGTACTATGTTCCTTTCACCAGGAGGTGGGTGTCCTGATTTCCTAGTCACAATGCTTGGTCTGTGTGGAGAAATGCTGATTGGGCTTGAGGTCTGTCAGTAGCTGGGACAGCCCTGGCTGTAGCACAGGCAAAGCAGCTGCCAGCGTTATTGGACACCAGATGGTCACTGACCAGCAAAGGGGAAGGACAAATCTGGACAAGCACCCCTCTTTGCCCCTTAGTGAAACTTTTACCATCAAGCAGGAAGTGTGGGATGGGGAGAAGTGGGCACTGTAGAAGTAGTGTTACCACTGCTGGACTGGGAGGTTAAGCCCACCCTGCTGAGCTTGCTGCTCTCCACTTTCAGTGTCTGCAGCCAGGAACAGCTCTCATAGGCTCCCACACCCTTTATGCTTTGGATGTGCCCACAGGCATCAAGCTACTTGTTTTTGTTCATCCTGATTTACCTGGAATGATACCACCTTCAGCCTCTCCAAGCTTTTCACCTCATTTTTCCTCATCTGTTAAACTGAAGTTTAGTCAGCAATGGTGGGTGGACTTTCCTTGACAAGATCCACCTGGCCCTGACCCCACTGGGAGCCTATCTACTGAGTCCCTATTATCTTGGATTTGCTAGTATAACTGCATTTATAAGTTACCTTACCCACCTCATTACCAGATAATGTTCCCTATTCACCTTTGGAGCCTCGGGTCCTGGTGCTAGACCTGATACAGAATAGCTATCAGCTAATTTTTGTTAAACAGAAAGACCCTTCCACAATCTCTGTAATCCAGGGCTTTTGAAATGGAGAGGAAATAAGCAACTTTTTCCTGCCTTCATGGTGCATGTTTTTAGCACACTTTCCACTTGGGTGTCCACACTTTTCCTTCTTCCCAGTGACTACCAAACGCCCCCCCCCCCCCCAATCCATTTACTCCCTGCCTTCCCTTCCTCCAAATTCTCATCAACTAAAATTAACTTCAGGCCAAAGCTGCCCTGCCTCACAGGTGAGAATGAGCCCACCAAATTTGAAATTTCCACGGAGTCGTCAATTTTGTGAGTTGAATGCGAAGGCAGAGGTAGTGTAGTATAGTAAAGATAGCATAAGCTCTGGTGTCAAAAAATCCATCTGTGTTCAAATTCCATCCCATTTGACAGCTGTGTGATCAAAATTATTCTTTTCTAAACTTGTTTTCCATGTATAAAAAACATGGAGACTAGTATCTCCATAGGAATGGTTTAGGTTGAGTCCCCCCAGAAATGGAACTCAACCTTGAGGGCAAGGTTGAGGACAGGACCAGGATTAGAGTGATACAAGTGAAATGTGTAGGATGCAGACCCTCCCAAATTCATGCAAGTGCTAACTCTGCATTTACAAGAAACTAGTCTTGGTCCTGACAGGAGAGTTGGAAACAATGTAGTATGGGCAAGAAGCCAACAGAGAAGGGTATATAATTAAATTGTTGCTGGGAGCTACTGAGGCCCCACTCAACAGAAAGAAGAGCAGAATACACACCTCAATTATTCCACCTGAAGGGTGAAGAATATGGGTATTTATCCTCCAACTTTCATTTTCACTGGCTGCTTCCCTGGTACTCCCAGCATGTGCTAACACAAGCCAAGGTAAGACCTCAGGCAGGGCATCATAGGTCCTTGCAATGGAGCCTTGTGGGGGTGGAAGAAGTGTGAGTGCCCAAGGGAAGTGGGCCTCTGCAGGAGGGCTGTTGTAAAGATGAAAAAACACAGCTACAATGTCTAACACAGAGGAATCACTGTCTTTCTCCCAATTTATGGCAATAGCTTGTAAAATTCATGGAGCTTCCCAGCTCTTTGTGAGTCAGCAATACCAGCAGGACAGCTGCTTCCCATCGTTTAGAAGAACCACCCCAAGGGCCCCAGAGAGCTCCAAACGTCCAAGAACCAAGTTTCCTATGGCACGCTGGTGGTTGATGGGGCTGTAGAAGACACGCCCGAGTGCTCATTCCTCTGAACTATCCCCTCGTGCATTTGAACTCCACCTCCCTCTGGCCTTTCCACCCCAACACTACTTATGATAAACAAGACTAGTGTCATATGCAACAGATACTGTGCTACAACCTTTATACAAGTCATATTAATCCTGACGTGTGTAAATATGATTTTCTCATTTTATGGACAATGAAAACTAAGTCCAGAGAGGTTGAGTAACAGTTTACAGGTCTGCACTCTGCTTCTGATACAAGTCCAGAGAGGTCAAGTAACTTGTATCAGAAGCAGGGTGCAGATGTGGGTTGATGTGACATACTTTCCATCTTGTCTCTCTACCTTTTCACTAATGCTGCTCCTTCTACAAGACCACAGCACGGGAAGAATACGACTACACAAACAGCAGTCCTTACTAAAGATACTGAGGAGGTGTGTGGTGTGGGGTTCACTCCATTTCTTATTAGCTAATAAATAAACCTATGGTTCCTGGTCTGGCTAATCCACACCCCTCCTGCCACGTTCTATTGCACCTGCTCAATTTTAAGTTAAATAATTCACCTTCTAGAAATAGTATTTTCCCTTTTCTTATCTTCGAGCAGAGAGATAAACACACTATCCTATGTTTATAGAGCTCTACTTCCAATAAACTGCCATTTAATGAGGAGATAAGCAAGGGTTAAGCAGATGGGACATAACTGATAAAACTACTTTTCCATAGAAGGAGAATAATCAATGCTACAGCCAAAGTATTTACTTAGAACTGAAGAATAGAGGCACTACAGTTTTACTGTCATGGATTATTTGTTCCTCTGAGTCCTTTTTTCCTCACCTGAAAACAGATTATAATACCTACTTCACAGGATTGTTATGTGGATTAAATGAAGACATATTCATTACCTGGACGACGTACGGTAACTGCTCAAAAAATTAAAATAGCTATTATATATGTGATACTGGCTGCAATGTCACTGCCATCCACCAACAAGACAGTGAGCCTGCCATCTTGCCTTCTAACTCAAAGAGCTTGTGTGAAAATGTCCTTAGAACAGGACACAGTGCCTTAATGCCTGTGCTGGATCTTCTGCCCCAGCTACCCTAGTCTAATTCATTTTCACTTTAAAATGAAGGAAATGATAACCTGGAACATGATAAACCAGAAGTTAGAAGAGTCTATGTTGTATGCCATTTATGTTGACCCAAGATCCCTTCCTGGTCAACAGTTAATTTCTACAACCTTTCATTACATCTTCAAATCAGTTGCAGCCAAAGCAAGCTTTAACATCCTTGTTTGGTCAGTTGCTTCAGGTAGTTACCTTTATCATTTCACAACCTCTCATCTTTGGATGTGCTTGTGTACTGAGGACAGACCATGTTTATGTTCTGCATTGGAAGTTCCCAGGCAACATGGTGCACTCATCTAGCAATATTACTGAAATAGAAATTACTATTGCTGCTATGACCTTTGGTAGCAACAGAACCAATCTTATTTTGAACAGATGACTATGCCTGGCATCCCCACTATTTTGTAAAAATAATTGCATAGGAACTAATACCTACAAAATTCTATGAAGAATGGCAGGGAATATCTTTCAAAGGCTCTACACTCTGGCTGAGAATTCTTAACTGGGTGAGGGCAGCAAGAAGCATCAGGCCACTGAATCAAAGAAAAAGCAGAATAACTAGTGGGATTCAATGCCCTGGCACCTTCCAGAATGGTGTCAGAAAATTGTAGAAGGAGTGACCACATATTATTCAGAACTGCGTTCTACAGATCAAATGAATATAAGTGGTATGTCAAAGATTACTAATGAAATTCATTCAGAAACATGTAATTTATGAGACTGAGAACTACTTCCACAATTAAAATATCACCACCCAAACCAAAAAGGAAAAAAAAATAAGATTTCATACAAACATAAATATATTTAAACTTTCTTTTAACTATAAGTAAATTCAAACAGACTGTTATAAAACAGAATACTTTACACAGCTGTCTGTATAGATCACAGAAAACATAAAAACCAAGATGCTGAGTGAGTGGGTGCTGGTAGTGAAAACTACAGGGTCAAAACTTGCTAAACAATGAAATGGAGACCACAATGGCTTAATGAACATGGCCCACCCTGATTACAATGGTTTGTCAACCTTTGGACTCTAGAAATTCAGGATTTTCTCCTTCTTCCTCTGCCTGCTTTGGTCCGTGTCCGGCCAGCTGGCCGGACAGTAAGTTGCTTTTTGAAGTCCACTAAGCAATCTGTGGCTTCTGAAATGGAAACAAAAGACTTGATAGGAGACTCATTTAAGTCGAGCTGTGTGAGGGAACTCTGCATCTCTTTGCTGCTGCCTGCCTCTTCAACCCCTGGTGCAGGCAACCTAGAAGGAAAGAGAAAATTCAAGATCAACATATACCTGTTAAGAACCAAGTATGTTCTTCTATACAGTATCCAAGGGATAAACCAACCGGTAAGTGCTATTATTATACAGATAAGGACACTGGGTGAATTATATAGCATAGGCATTGAGAGAATGAGGATTCAGACACAAATTTCCAAGCTGCGTGAAATCTCAGTCAAAAAATCAGGGTTGGATGGGGATAGAGAAGCAGAGTGGAGTAGGACCATAGCTTCTGTTCTACTTGTTATAACACCATGAGTAAAAGGAGCTATCCATGCAATTCTGAGCCCAGATGTACAGGGATCATAGAGTTAGAGAGACAGAGGTCACACTATTTCCACAGTGATTTCTATTTCAATAGTTTAACTATCACATTACACACAAAACCCAGGATCAGGCCTGTACTTCAGAACTGCTGATAGCTACACTTCAGTGTATATCTCAACTCACCTGAAGGTTACTGTTTCTGAAGACTTGGTTTTTATCTCTGTATCTGTGACAGGAAAGAAAAATAATGTTGGTAATCATACCACTTCTCATTGATCTAGTGTTTCCTGTGTTCTAGGCACCGCTTTTCATCAGGCCTATTCAAGTAGTTCAGACCCCCAATCCTCAGACCAACAGATTGTGAGCATTAGTATCCAACAAGCTCAGGTGCAGAAGTATCAAGGTGAACACTTTTCCATGAACCACCTCTGAATAAATCTACTTCAAATCTGGACTTAAGCAATAAAGAGCTGCCAAGGGAAATCTGCCACCTGCAGAGATTCACAACCTGGTGATCTAGAGGCAGCAGGATGTAAGGCTTGGAAAGGCTGCCTTTTTTATAGTCATCAGAACGCATAACAGATTAGCTTGGTGGGAATGAACTATTAGAACTAGATGGTAAGCAAATCTCAACAGGCTTAAGCAAAAGCTCATCTTTCATCTGCATCTGATGAATTTGAACAATAGAGACTAATAGCAACAACAATAATAATAGCAACTAACATTAATCAAGAGCCTACTTATGCCAGGAATATGTTTAGAAGTTTCACTAGACACAATCTTGCAATCTATAAAGTTGGTATTATGAACATTCTGCAATGCTTTTGTGCTTAAAAAGAGAAGGAGTCACTTCCTACAACCTCTCAGGAGCATAGTTTGGGATGCTAAATTAAAGTCAACATGAATGATGAACAAAACATTAAGAGGAGGCAGTAATGTCTGCATGTCTGGGTTTTTGTTTGGTTTTTGTACTGGGGATTTATTGAACCTGGTGCACTTTAACACTGAGTTACATCTCAGACCTTTTTACTTTTTTGAGACAGGGTCTCACTAAGTTGCTGAGGCTGGCTTTGAACTTGCAATCTTCCTCCCTCAGCCTCCGGAGTTGCTGGAATTACAGGCAGATGCAGTGGCACATGTCTGGTTTCACATATTAGTTTTAGAAAGTTTATTCAGGGCTTGTGTCATTCCCCTGATTTAGACACGTTTTTCCCCAGTTCAACAGGCAGTCCTGGTAGTAGACTTCATAAAGTCAGAAATGAAACACATGATGAATAAGATGGGCTACCTCCCCAACTTCTTGGGGAGACATGACCTAGATTGAGTTGCAAAGGTCAGCTGATTGGACCAAAAGCACACTCACATAACCCCAACATTTGGTCAGGGGTTGACAATGGCCCCAGAAGGCCTCAGAGAGAAACTCAGAAGACTGATGCTATTAGGGTCCTCACCTGCAGTCTTGTGCTCAGACTGTTCTAAGAGACTGAGAAGTCGGCCTTCACTGTGGCCTTTTTCCTGTGACAAAGAGAAAGAGATGAAAGGATTACTTCATGGGAGAGTCTAAAATACACATCTTAGCCGAGATCACACCTATTTTCCAGAAAAGAAGACATGTGGCAGAATAGCTCTAGGGAAGTCCTTTGCTTTCTAATAAACCAGGGAAGACAAGAAAAAAGTAAACTGTAATACAGAGAATACATCTCTATGTCAAAAATATAATCCAAGGATGGATATCAGCAGCAAGCCAAGTTGGTTCACTAACATCATATCAAAGAACAGCTCTCTGACCTATGATAGATTTGAGTAGATTTAAAATAGAAAATAAGTTTCAAGGTAGCTTCTATAGGTAGCAATGCCAGGATAATAAAACCGCTCTTTGGTATATACAAGCACGCACTCATCTATGAACCCTAACTCCAAATCACCACATCAAAATGACTCCATTCACAGAGATGTCTTTCCCTTACATGGTAGACAATGGCTTCCTCATCTTAGTATGTACAGTGATTGTTATGTTAGCAATCCTAGGATAGAGCTGCTGCTTTATCTTTGCTCTCTAAGCCATCACTTGTTCTTCCTGATCTTTAATTACAATACTCAGAGAGTAATCCATCTTCTCAGTGACCAGGGCCCACACCTCACGGAGGTTATGAGTTATAGATTTCAGGAAATCTATTCTAAGGAAATAACTGGTGGTATAAAGACAGATAAACATTTTATTTTTTTTTTATTTATTTATTTTTAAAGAGAGAGGGACAGTGAGAGAGACAGAGAAAGAGAGAAACTTTATTTAGTTTTTCATATGGCTTTAGTTGCTCCAACACTTAGTTGTGTACGTGGTGCTGGGGTTTGAACCTGGGTCCTCGCGCTTGCCAGGCAAGCGCTGAAACCCCTGAGCCACCGCTCCAGCCCCAGATAAACATTTTAAACAGTTTTATAATATGGAAGGACTAGGAAAAAAAACCTAAGTGTACAATAATATGACAATGCTTATGTGACCATCTGTGTGATACAAACAACAGTAATTTAAGGGGCTGGAATGGTGGCTCAGTGGTTATGGTGCTTGCCTGGCATGCGTGAGTATGTGAGTTTGGGCCCCAGCACCACATATACAACCGAGTGTCGGCGAAACGAAGGCTATATGAAGAACTAAATAAAAGTTGATTCTCTCTCTTTCTTTAAAAAAACAAAACAACAAAAAATCCACAGTAATTGAAGAAAAATAGTATAAAAATAAATCCAGACAGATGTTTATACCTCACATTGTTTTTGTAAATCCTAAAAATTAGTGTAATATACTGTATGATATATAATATACAGTATATATAATACTATATAATATGTATAGAGAGTATATGTACATGTAGTATTTATTGTGTATGCATATACCAACACAAACTGGTTTAAGTAGCTAACTTATGGCTGATCATCTCCTCTGATTCTTCATACCTTTTTTTGAACTTTCCATTATTTCCTACAATGATCATGTACTACTTTAGTTTTTGTTTGTTTGATAGTGCTAGGAATCAGTCCAGGGCTTCATGCAAGCTAGGTAAATTCTTTACCACTGAGTTATATCCCTAGTCCAAATTACTTTTTAAATTAAAAGAAGAAACATTTTTAATCAATTTTATTTGCTTTTTCATCTGGCCTTTGTTTCTCCAACACTTAGTTGTGTATGTGGTGCTAGGATTCGAATCCAGGTCCATCTCCAAGAAAAAATAATTTTAAAAAGCACAAATCCTCTCAAAATAATAATAATTTTAAAAAGCACAAATCCTGGGCTGGAGTGGTATTTCAGTAGTTGCGGCCCTTGCCTGGCATGCATGAGGACCTGGGTTCAGGCTCCAACACCACATACAACCACATACACAGCTAAGTGTCAGAGCAACGAAAACCAGTTGCAAAACTAAATGGAAACTGATTCTCTCTCTCTTTAAAAAATAAAAATATTTTTAAAAAATAGCACAGATCCTATTTCAAGATAAACAGGAAAGATGGGGAGAGGAAGTAGAAAGTGCATAACAGAAATGTGGGCTCTTAAAATTGAGTAGGGGTAGGTAGGCCTTCCCCAAACACACTACACATACCTTTGAGTTCCTCAGCCACTTCCCTTCCACAGTTGGACATGCTCTACCACTTCCTTCAGTCCAGTTTCCTTGGTCACCCCTTGCAAGCTGGAGACAGGAGTCTACATGACATTGATACTCTCTGAATGGGACCAGGGATTTACAAAGATAACACTTTTCAATCCTAACCAATCAAAAGAGAGAAAGAAAAAGCAGTTTTAAGATTTGCATTTGCCTCTGGGTTCTTGGATATGTCTCAAATTGTGTTTTTGCATCTCAAAGTTATTCTGCTGAGGAGACACATCAACCAATGCAGATCTGCTCAGTGGGATCACCAATAAAACTAACTTCATGCCAATCAAAAGGACTGAGTGATTAGCAGTTTTCTCTGGCTGTTTCTGTGTACCCTGCTGTTGTAGCAGTGGGATGGTAATGAAATCAGCTTTCCTAACTATCTCAAACAATGCTGATTGCTCTCAGACATAAAATATCCTGTCAAACTCTTCTAAAATTAAGTGTAATCATTTTTCCCCCAAAGGGGAGTTAAAATTTTGACAGAAAAGAGAGTACCAAGAGCATTAAGATAACATTTTTACCAATTGAATGAACTTACTTGATTAGTAAACCCAGTCTGTCTATACATTAACTTCCTTAACTCTACAACCTGCAACATCAACTAGGAAGTTACTAAAACATGTGGGCTTGCCAGAGACTTTTGCATAATTTCATATATAGTTATTTTTATCTTTTCATAACAACGTAGTTAGGGGAGAAAGAAGAAAAGAATGCCCTTGAAATAATGTTTACTGGGTATCACTGGAAACAGAATAATTCAGGGCAAAAGAAAAAAGTCAACACTTATTAAGCACTTTTACTATAGTCAATACCTGCCGAATACCCTTGAAACATAATTCTCAATTAACTCTTCAGCCCTATTAAGAAAGAACTTTTCTTCCCAAGGTTTTATAGCTCATAATTATCAGAACCCACACATGCCTGACTTTGTAAGATCATCTCAGCTTAAGAAGCTGAAGAAAACTTTCTGAAGCACACTTAGATTTCTCTTTCCGGCCAAAACTATTATTCAGTAACTACATCAAGAGAGTAACTCTAAGGAAGAATTTCTCCAGAGGTTTTTTATTTTAAGAGAACTTAGTCTCTCAAGTACTTAATTATCTGGAGAATGCAAACAAAACTCTGCCTCATGAGAAAAGCTAGCATCTCTTTCAAGGTTTATCAATTAATGCATTGATATATAAGCATCATAATTAATAAACTGTATTTATAAAATGACAAATAAAAATTTATCAATACCCTACTATATTGAGAAACAGCAATACTGGAAGGAGCTAGAGTTTTAAAGTCAGGTAGGTTTTGCCACTTCCGGACACAATATCTTAACCAGTCAGTTACATATAGTTTCTCTTGATTTCTTTATTTAAAAAAGAAAAGCAAAACTATGCCTTTCCCACTATTATGGTAGTTATAAAGTAAATAAAGCACCTAGAACAATGACTGGCACATAATATTTGGTGCCCAATAAACAGCTAATATCACTATTGCTATTGCAGTCACATTTTATTAGACGCTGGGGATATAAACATGAATGAAACCAAGTATCTGCCTTCAATTCACAGTCTAGTCAGAGACAGAAATGCTGAAAAACAAAGCAAAATTGCAATGTACTGTGAGATATGTAGTCCTAAAGGAATGTTTCTAATATAGAATTCCAAAAGAAGAAGTAATCAACTGTGCTCAACTGGATTAGGGAAGATAGCTCTGAAATTTAGAGTCTTAAAAAAAAGATTTTTTTCAAATATTAAAGTTTCTAGGAAATAATCAACAGAAGAGATAACCTATAGAATGGGAGAAAATATTTGCAAAGTATACATACGAAAAGGGATTAATGTCTAGAATACATAAAAAACTCAACAGCAAAAAAAACAAATAACCCAATTTAAAAATGGGAAATAAACCTAAATTGACATTTCTCAAACAAAAACACACAAATAGTCAAGTTGATGATATTATACTCAATATCACTAATTATCAGGGAAAAGCAAATCAAAACCATAATGAAGTATCACTTCACTGCAGTACCAATGGCTATTATCAGAAAGACAAAAGATAACAAGTCCTGGCAAGGTGGTAGAGAAAAGGGAACCCTTGCTCACAGCTAGTGGGAATGTAAATTAGTAAAGCCATCATGGAAAACAGCATGGAGGTTCCTCAAAAAATTAAAAATAGAACTAATATATGATCCAGGAATCCCACTTCTGGGTGTATATCCAAAGGCAATGAAATCAGTATGTCAAAAAAAGAGCTCTGAGCTCCTGAGTTTGCTGCAGTATGATACACTAATAGCCAAGAAATGGAAACAACCTAAGTGTTGTCCATCAATGGATGAATGGATAGAGAAAATGTATACGTACATGATGGAGAACTATTCAGCTATAAAAAAGAGTAAAATCTTGTCCTTTATGACAACATGGATGGAACTGGAGACCATCATAAGTAAGAATAAGCTAGGGACAGAAAGATAAGTCTCTCTCACATGTGGAATATGAAAACGCTGAACTCACAGATGTTGAGAGCAGAACAGTGATTGCCAGAGGCTGAGGAGAGCAGGGCAACGAGCGGATGGGGTTGATCAATGACTACTAAATTAAGACAGATGTAGGAAGTTCTGGTGTGCTGATGCACAGTAGGGTGATTACAGATAATATACTTGTTTTAAATGTTTTTACTATTAAGAAACGGTGAATGAGAGAAAACAGATATGTTTAATTTTATTTAAAATTACATAATATATACATTATCAAAACACATGGTGATATGTATAATTATTCTGTATTAGTTTTTAAAAATAAAGAAAAAAAAACCCTGAAAAGTCAAGTTTTTACCTAGTGATTCACTGCTAGTGTAGTGTTGATACTGTCACTGGTTTCAAGAAGCAGCACCAACACTTTGACCCATTCCTCAGAATGAACTTTCATAGTCAAGTACAACTCATAACCCAAGGAAGTCTTCTAATATTACGCAACCTTTTGCAACTCAACTTCTATTACACAGCAAAAGGTTCACTGCTCCACAAAACCAGCAAACACCAAATTACAAATTAAAGGAAAACAGAAACCTAAGAGCAATGTGGAAGTAGAGCAGATGGCAAGACCATTTTTAGTGTACAGAAAGGGGATACAGGTACAACTTATACTGACATAAAATGGAAATAAGAAAAAAAAATCCAGGTATCCAAGCAATAAAGTGATAGGTAGGCCAAATAAATACAGAGTACAACTGGTCTCTTTATTCTGTCCAAGCAATGGTATGTTAAATAAGAGTTCTGAATGCAGCACACCTACTTGTCAATGTCTAGGGAAGTCTGTGCAGTTGTCCCACTATCACTCTTGTTCTTGGTCTCTCTTTGTCTCCGCGTCAACACTTCCACCAAAAAGAAAAAAAAAATTGTTAGTAGCAGTAGACTCTGAGTACAAAAGACAAAATATATAGAACGAAGCTACGTATAGGAAGAAGCAAAGTTTAATATTCTTCTCTTTGGGGAGAAGTGCAATGTCTGGAAGCCTCAACCTTTCTAGTACTGAGTAACACCTATAACACATACCAAAACCATCAGCCACAAGACATTCCTCTATCTATTTGCTAAGCCCATGAGGATTTGAAGATCTAGTTCACTCCAAGAAAAGTTTTTGCGTAGTACCCATCGTTTAGCAACCAAGGGATGGATCTACACTTTCCCAACCAAAATTCTCAACTACTCTTCAATGAAGTATGCTATGAAATACAGTAACGATAGCTGTATCATTACCTACATTAAGTACCAATCTTCACAAAATTCTGCAAAGTATTCCATTTGTAAGATAGAAAACCACCCCTCAGAACAGTTAAGACAAGGGCTAGAGCAGTGGCTCAGAGATTACAGTGCTTGCCTGGCATACGCCAGTTTGTGAGTCCAAACCCCAGTAGCACGTACACAACGAAATGTCAGAGGAAAGAAAGCCACATGAAAAACTAAATAAAATTGATTCTCTTTCTCATTGTCCCTCTCTTTAAAAGCAAAACAACAACAACCAAAATAAACCCAATTAAGACAACCAGTCTTTTCCACTATACCTGGATCATCTCCCACTTCTAGTAGATATAGATGGCTTTAGCCCAGATGATGTACAAATATTTTGTCTCATACCAAAAGATATGTTTATAAAATCATAGACCCTTAAGGAATCTTAGATATTATTTAACCAAGTGTTTTCCAATTTTATTCTTTGTCATAACAAGAAAAATAGTGACTTCAAACCCTGCCTTCCATTCTCTTAACACATGAACTGCCCAAAACAAAGAATTTATAAAGTTTACTAATTCATGAGATAGTTTAGATTATAAATTATTTATCTAGTCCATGGGCCAGCAAACTTCTTCTGTGGGTCCAGATGGTAAATATTTTAGGTTCAACAGGCCACATGGTCTCTATCACAACTACTCAACTCTGCACTGTAGCAGGAAATAAGAACAAAGGGGTGTGGCCATGTTCCAATCAAACTTTATTTTTATTTATTTATTTTTAAGAAAGAGGACAGTGAGAGAGAGAAAAAGAGAGAATCACTTTTAGTTAGTTTTTCATCTGATTTTCATTGTTCTGACACTTTATTGTGTATGTGGTGCTGGGGTACAAACCTGTGTCCTCACGCGTGCCAGGCAAACAATAACCACTGAGCTATCACTCCAGCCCCCAATCAAACTTTATTTACAATAACTGATGTCTGGCTGGATTTGGGCTATGGTGGGGCCACAGTTTGCCAACCTTTTGAGTCCAACTTACTACTCACAGAAAAATGCCTTCTATAAATATCCCTGATAAGTAAATCTAGTCTTGACCGTAGGGGAATTCACTTCTTCCTAGGGAAACTCATTCTATTGTTACATAGCCATTTGGCTGAATCTGCATTTACTGAACCATATGAATAAATTCATTCACCTTTTCCACAGGTCAGCTCTCTGAACAACTAACAAGTTGCATTATAATCTTGGATTTACTTGGTTGTCTACCCCACTCTTTTAAAGGAGGGATTACACCTATTCATCTATTCACTATGCCAATCTCTATTAAAACCTAGATTACAGTCTTTCAAACGCTTTCATTAGTGCTAATTCTTAGGATGATCCATCTCCCCTGCCAGCTTTTGTTGGCCCTGGGGATTGAACCCAGTGGCACTTCACACTGAGCTACATCCCCAGCCCTTTTTATTTTTCATTTTGAGCCAGGATCTCACTAAGTCGCTGAGTCTGGACTCAATCTTGCGATCCTTCCACCTCAGCTCCCTTAGTCACTGAGATTACAGGTATGCACTACGATGCCCAGCTACCTTCACCCCTTTTTAAAGGTATAGAAACAAAATGAGAGGGTTGGCTTTACCAAGCTTTCACAACTGGTAATCAGTAAAACCAGACATGACTCCTCTATCCAAGCTTTGTTTTATAATTTATTTTTTATTAGTGCATTATAGTTGTACATAATGGTGGGATTTATTGTCACATACTCATAGATGAACACAATACAGCAATACAATTTGGTCAATATCCCTCCACTGCACCCCTCTTACCTCCCTCCTCCTATCTTCTGATCCCTTGCCTCTCTTCTGGGTTCTATATTTTTCCTAAAATACCCAAGTACAGTGACATAATTCTTATACCTATGAAAAACATTTTTTATATACATGACTATAGTTATATACTGTGACATACTTATAAATGCTTGGAATGCACTTTGCTTCATCTCAGTTCTGACATTTGTCCTTCTCCCCCTTCTATCATCCCTTGTTATTCTTCCATATATTTGACAATAGGATTAAACATTTGCATTTTTGTAAAGGCATGCTGTATATAGCTTGTTCAAATATCTTATGCGGTATCTTGCAACTGTATCTCATAAATATTAACATATTGCATTTTTGTTCTATGGTTCTAATCCATTAGTTTATCTACTTTTCCCCCAAGCCTGGGTTTAGCTCCAGCCTCCACAAATGAGGGAAAATATTTGGCCCTTGACTCTTTGGGTTTGGCTAACTTTGCTCAGCATGATTTCTTCCAATGCCACTTTTGACCTTCAAGAGATGCATTATCATTGCTTCTAATTGCTGAGTAGAACTCCATTTTACACACACACACACGTGTATGTGTGTACCAGAGCTTTTGGATCCATTCATCCAGTGAGGGGCATCTAGCCTGGTTCCATAATTTATCTATTATAAATTGAGCTGCTATGAATACAAATTTTGCTGTCGCTATAACTAACTTCTAACTCCTCTGGGAAAATACCCAGAAGCGGGATAGCTGGGTCATATGGCGGATCCAACCCTAATTTTTTGAGGATTCTCCAAACTGTTTTCCATAGTGGGTGTACCAGTCTGTAGTTCCACCAACAGTGTGCTAGTGTACCTATCTCCCCTCAACTCCTCCAGCATTTGTTATTGTTTGTATTCTTCATCTTTGCCAATCTGACTGGAGTGAGGTGAAATCTTAAGATAGTTTTAACTTGCATTTCTCTGATTGCCAGTGATTTAGAACACTTTCTCATGAATTCATTGGCTTGCTCAATTTCCTGTGTTGAGAAGTTTCAGTTTCACTCTCTGGCCCATTTATTGATTGGATTGTTTGTGTTTTTCAGTTTTTAAAAGTTCTTTGTAAATTTTGGATATTAGTCCCCTGTCAGAGGGATCGCAGGCTATGATTCTCTCCCATTCTGTAGGTTGTCTCTTGCTTGTTTTGAGAATTTCCTTGGCTGTACAGAAACTTTTTAGTTTAATGGCATCCCACTCATTGATTTTTTACTGTAATTCTTTTACTTGAGGAGTCTTGTTGAGGAAGTTGTTACCAACTCCCATATGCTGGAGTGTTGATCCTAATTTTTCTTCTAGCATTTGAATGGTAGCTTGTTTAATTCCTTATTCCGTGATCCATTTGGATTTAATTTTTGTGTAAGATGAGAAAGAATGATCTAATTTCAATTTTCTGCAAGTGGCTGTCCAGTCTGTCCAGCACCATTTGTTAAATAGGCTGTCTCTCCTCCATGTAATATTTTGACTCCCCTTTGTCAAAAATGAGATGTTTAAAGATTTGTGGGTTTGCCTCAGAGTCCTCTATTCTATTCCACTGATCTTCATTCCTATTTTAATACCAGCCCCTTCATGGTGTATTTTTGAATGCAGTTTGTGAGAACTTTATTAAAGATTTTTGAGTTGATGTTCATGAGGGATATTGGTCTGTAGTTTTCTTTTTTTGGTGTCTTTGTTGGGTTTTGGTATCAGAGTTATGGTTGTTTCATAAAAAGTGGGAGAGTTCCCTCTTTTTCAATTTCTTGGAATAGTTTAATAAGGAGAGGTATTAGTTCTTCTTCAAAGGTGTGATAAAGGGGCTGGAGTGATAGCCCAGTGGTTATGGCGCTTGCCTGGCATGCACAAGTATGCGAGTTCAAACCCCAGCACCACATATAAAACCAAGTGTCCGAGCAATGAAAGCCACCTTAAAAACTAAATAAAATTGATTCTGCCTTTCTCTCTTTCATTGTCCTTCTCTCTTAAAAAAAAAAAAAAAGTGTGGTAAAACTCAGCGAGGAGTTTTACCACAGGTCCTGCACTTTTCTTCTTTGGAAGACTTAATTGCTGTATGGATTTTGATGCCTGTTATTGGGCTGTTTAGAATTTCAATTTCATCCTGAGTCATTTTGGTGATGTTGTATATGTCTAGAAATTTATCCATGTCATCCAGATTATCTGATTTAGAGGAGTATATTGTTTTTTAAAATATGTTCTGATAATCTGTTTGATTTCAATGGGGTTAGTGGTGATTACCTCCTTTTCATTGGTGATTTTGTTGATTTGCTTTGATTCTCTCCTTCTTTTAGTTAGATTAGATAAGTGTTTTTGTCAATTTTATTCATTTTTTTTGAAGAACCAGCTCTTTGTTTCATTGATTCTTTTTGTTCTCAATTTCACTGATTTCAGCTTTGATCTTAATTATTTCCTGTCTTCTGCTGGCTTTGGGATTAGACTGTTCTTCCTTTTGTAGAGCTCTGAGTTGGAGCATACGTTTGTTAGGGATCTCTCCTGATTCTTAATGTGGACACTCAAAGCTATAAATTTTCCCCATAAGAATGCTTTCATGCTGTCCTAGAGGTTACGATAAGTTGTGTCTTCATTCTCATTCTCTTCCAAGAATTCCTTATTTTCAGTTCTCATGCCTTCTTGGATCCATTCTTCATTTAATAGGGCGTTATTCAATCTCCATGTATATGTGTGTTTTCTATGGTTTTTGCTATTAATTATTAGGGTCATGGCATCATGTTCTGATAAGATACACATGTGCTGCTGAGAAGAACGCATTCGCTGGCTGCCAATCTGGGGTGGAATATTCTGTAGATATCTGTTAAGTCTGTTTGATTTATGGTGTTGTTTAGAGATCTCTTTATTATTTTTTTGCTTTGATCATCTGTCTACTGGTGATAGAGGAGTGTTAAGGTCTCCCAGTACTATTGTGTTGCGGTCCACAAGTAGTTTTATGTCTTGGAATAATTTTTCCACATAGTGGGGGTGTTAGTGTCTGGAGAGCTTATATTTACTATGATTATATCTTCCTATCGTATTGTTCCCTTCACTAGGATGTAGTAGTGGCCTTCTTTATCTCTTCTGATTAATTTATGTTTGAAATCCACTTTGTCAGAGATAAGAATTGCAACTCCAGG
>PVKS010000433.1:127010-181844 GCA_004027875.1 Aplodontia rufa
TTCAGTGTTAGAATAGTTACGTGGTTGTGATTCATACTCATTGTTTTATTAGCAAATTCTGTGCTGTCTTGGTTGTCTATTGATAACATGCACCTTTACTGAATTTCCTGTTTGTGGGTTTTGAGGAATGTTTGCTTGTTCTTCTATCTGGAGTTTATCTTTGAGGATTCTTTGTAATGCTGGTTTTCTGTTCACGAATACTGCAAGTTTGTTTTTACCATGAAAAGTTCTTATTTCCCCCTCAAATTTGAAGTTGAGTTTTGCTGGGAATAGTATTCTTGGCTGCATGTTGTATTCATTCGGGACTGAAAGATCTCTTTCCATGATCTTCTTGCTTCCAGAGTCTGAGCTGAAAAGTCAGATATGATTCTTATTGGTTTGCCTCTGAATGTGATTTGGCGTTTCTCCCTTGCCACTTTCAATATTCTTTCCTTGATTTCCTCGTTGTATACTTTGAATAGGATGTGTCTTGGTGAGCTTCTCATTTGATGAGGCCTTTTGAGTATCCTATAAGCTTCCTGGATGAGCATATCTGACTCTATTTTTGTATGGGAAAAAATTTATTTAACTATTTCATTGAGAATATTCCTTTCCCTATTTGTGTGTGTTTCAATTTCTTCCTGTATACCAATTACTCTTAGATTGTTCCTTCTCATTTCATCCCAGACATTTAAAAAATTCTGTTCATGTTCTGTTTTTCTTTTTTGTCATCTGTGCACTCAAGCTTGCTCAGCCTGTCCTCACTGTCAGAAGTTCTTTCTTCAAGAGCTGAGGTTCTATTTTCTATAGAAGTTAGTCTATTATTAAATTATTCCATGGTTCCTCTCATGTCACTGACTGCAGATTTTAGCTCTATTACTTCCTTTTTGAGTATGTCTATTTCTTTGATAATAGTGCTTTTCATCTCTTGAGTTTTCTCACTTAGTCCTTTCATTATATCTTAGCTCATTGTTCTTCTTAGTAATCAGATCATTGATGATATTTTAAAGGTTTTCATCTTGGTCCCTATCCATGGCATCCTTTTAGGAGGGTCATGGGTTTGAGGTGAACCTTTCATAGTTTGATTCTTCATTTTTGAAGAGCTTCTTCTGGATCTCTGAATTGAGATTTCCTGTGAGGAATGTAGGCAATTCTCCAGTGGTTTTTCCTTGCAAGGCTGGGACAGCCACCACCTTTTTGATGATCATCTTCTTCCATTGGCTGCTTCTGTCTTGGTCTTCATTTTATTTCACCCACCTTTTGGTTCTAGGCTCAAGATTGCAGATCTGAACCTGGGTTGTCCTGGGCAACTGCTAAGCCAGCACCAGAAGAGGTAAGGGCTGGGGGCTGCTATAGGCAGGGATGCTCTTCCGGTCTGTCCTGTGCTGGGGCCCAGACCAGAAGAGGACTGGGCCAGTCCTTCAGCTGGGCAAGGGTTGCTCCAGAAGATCCTACCAGTGGTGTCCTGAGTGCCTGTCAGCCAGGACCAAAAGAAGCCCAGACTGGCACGCTGGGGCATAAGGCTAGGGCATAAGACAGGTGATGCTTTGGGTAGGGATCCTCCTCTAGCTGGTCCTGGCTCCTTTAGACGGGAGTCCTACCAGTGGTGGCCTGCTTGTCTGCCAGTTGGGACCAAAAGAGGCCCTGACAGGCACACGGGGTGTCAGGTAGGCAGGTATCCTCCTCTGGTGGATCCTGGGCTTGTGCTAAGGCCCAGACCAAAAGAGGTCTGTGTGGGCTGGTTTTTCAGCTGGGCGGGGGCTGCTCAGGAACCAGGGTCCTACCAGTGGTGTCCTGGGTGCCTGCCAGGCAGAACCAAAAGAGGCCCAGGCAGGAACACGGAGCATCAGGTAGGCAGGGACTGCTCCAAGCAGGGATCCTCATCTGGTTGGTCCTGAGTAGAGGCTGCTCCAGACAGGGGTCCTACTGGTGATGTTGTGAGCACCTGCACGCCAGGACTCAAAGAGACTCGGACAGGCATGTGGAGCATCAGGTAGGTGGGTGCTGCTCCAGGTGGGGAACCTCCTCCACTATATCCAAGCTTTTAAATTCCTGATTATCTTATAAACACACTGTAATCTGTCAGTTTTTCTTTATACATGTGGCATCCCAGTTGTCCCCAATACTTAACAGTCTAACCAATAAAGAGAAGAACCATGAGCTCTTATATATGGATTCACATTATACTAATACAGTTTGCTTTACTGACAACCTTGATATATTATTGGCTCCAACTGAACTTAAAGGCAATTAAGTCCCATCCCCTACACTCCCAAATAATCTTCAAATTAAATGTTGTCAAGATAGCTCTCAAGTCTATGGGTAACAAGGTTGGTGGTATTTCTATCTCCTTAAACACAGGACTGTATGTTTGAACCTATTCTTTTCAGCTGAATAATCTGGAATATTGAGATCATCTGCAGTTTTGACTGTCATTTGATATTATTAGCTTTCTTTTCCAGCTTTGTGTCATCTGCGTATACATTAAGCATGCTTTCTATATCTTCATTTGTCACTGGGGAAAAATGGTTATAAAGGATATGATCAAGGACATGTTATCAGAGAAGCCTGCCTTTTCCTCAGTCCAACTTTCTTTTAAATAATGAACCCAGCAAATATTTACTGAGAATTATCAATATGTAAGTAATTTGGGGGAGATTATAGGAAAATTGAAGCATGATCCTTGCTCTTAAAGAATTTACCATTTACGAAAGAAGACAGCACATGCACTCAAATATCATAGGTGTAAAGAGATATGCATAATAAAACAACTTCATATACAGAAGCAACTAATAATAATATGTTTGCCTCTGGGGAAGATGACAAGAGGAAGGAAAAACATTTTTCCACTCTATGTGTGTGTGTGTTACTGTTGAATCAAAAATTAAATGCAGGGGGGATACCAAATTGTAGACATTCTTAGGCACAGTAGAGGACCTATTCCCAAGATTCCTTCCAACCCAGAGATTTTATAAGAAGAAGTACTACAGGAAAAAAAAAAAAAAAAAAACTCATGGCACAGTCATAGAACCAACTTTAAATTCACTTCCTAGTCTACCAGCCAGCCCACACTTCTCCATCTTGTGTACAACTTCATGAGAGATTCATCAAATGCCTTGATGAAATCAATTATCAAAAGGCTGGTACCTTAGCTGGCGTGGTGGTGCATGTAATCCCAAAGACTTGGGAGGTGAGACAGGAGGATCAGAAGATCAAAGCCAGGGCTGGAGAGGTGGCTCAGCAGTTACGGTAGTTACAGCGCTTGTCCAGCATACACAAGTACATGGATTCAAACCCCAGCACCCATGTACACAACTAAGTGTCAGAGCAACAAAAGTCATGTGAAAAACTCAATAAAAATTGATTCTCTCTCTCTCACTGTCCCTGTCTCTTAAAAAGAAGAAGAAGAAGAGGAAGAGGAGGAGGAAGAGGAGGAAGGAGGAAGCGGCGGCGGCAGCGGAGGAGGAGGAGGAAGAAGAAGAAGAAGAACAACAAGAAGTAGTAGTAGTAGTAGTAGTAGTAGTAGTAGTAGTAGTAGTAATTGTTGTTGTTGTTCAAAGCCAGCCTTAGCAACTTAGACCCTGTTTCAAAATTTTTTTAAAAAGTGAGGAGGACTGGGGATGTGCTCAGTGGTTAAGTGCCCAGGGGTTCAAACCCCAGTACAAACAAACAAACAAAAACAAAAAAAGAGAGAGAGGTTGGCATGTCAACAATTACTGAACCCCTTTTTTTCTTCTCCGCTTTTTATTTTTCCCCTCATCTGGACTACCAAGTATTTTTATAAAAAGAAACTTGGATACCTCTCTACAGACAGGGCTGGAAAAAAGGATTAAACTGCCTCTAGTACTTTATATATACTTCTATTACACTTTGCACATTTTTATTCTAATTCATTTATATGTTCTTCTTCATGTACACCATGCAGTTTCTGAACACAGAAACTCAGGATTTTTGTTGTTTTTAATAAATTCAATCAGTGTCCTCAGCAGAGTCTAGCACGTATTAGATGCTAATAAATATATGCCCAATTAAATTATATCAACAGATTCTAGGGAAAATGACATATGTAAAACATTTATCATTATCTCTATTTTACAAATAGTGAAATAGTAAATAACCTGATCAGGGACAGAAAGCTCAAAACAAAACAAAACAAAACAAAAATGACACAAGGAATGCAAGACATTAGTAAGAAAGTATGTTCTTCTATAACAGCAGGCTGCCTCTTCTGGGAAAGAAGAGGCTAAAGGACAGTAAAAGAAAAAGTGATAAATAGTAAACAAGTGGGCAGGTAGAAATGAATTGAAGGGAGAGACTTGGCAAATGGCTGGGAACTATATGGCAGTTCTATTGTTAAATGTTAGGATCACAGCAGACTTGACCAGACTCTGCAGCTACATTTTCTCTTTGAGACCTATGGCCTCTTCAAAGGAGCAGAAAAGTGTTAAGTTGCTCTAAAGGAGCCTCCTACTTTGGTTTACAGGGGTTGAGATGACCATTTCAAGTAGTTACAGAGAATTCAGTATGAAACTTGCATCCAAAAACCTAGCTGGTACTGATAGCATCTGAACACAACCACCAGGATAAGTTAGAAGAGGATGGGTATCACTCACTGAAAGCTGAGAAAGAAGCTCATATACATAGCCATTAACATTTGTATTACACTGGATAGGAAACGCTCTAAGGAACTGCACTGTTAAGATGCAAAGAAGCAGTACTGCCTATGGGAAAAGGTCACTGGATTTAGAGTTGGAATGGTGTCTGAGTTAGGCCTCTACTAGCTGTGTGGCCTTAGGCAAGTTCCATAATCTCTCTGTGTATCAGTTTCCTCACTTAGAAAAATGAAATGTTAATAGCACAAACCCTCATGTTTTGATAAGGATCACACTAAACACTCCAAATAAGAGCATCTGGACCACAAAAATCACTAAGCAAACATTAGTTGTAATTATTTGCTTATAGAAGTCTCATTATTATTCTTCCAGATTTATTCTTTTAGCCTTATACAAAGACTTTTTTTTTTTTTTTTTTAAAGAGAGGGACAGTGAGAAAAAGAGAGAAAGAGAGAATCAATATTACTTAGTTTTTCATTTGGCTTTTGTTGCTCCCAACACTTCATTGTGTACATGGTGCTCGGTTTCGAACCCATGTCCCTGTGCATGCCAGACAAGCACTGTCACTGCTAAGCCACCACTTCAGCCCAACCAAAGACTTTTTTTTTTTTTTTTTTTTTTAAACAGAGGTTCATGCTGAATTTGTGCTTTGAGTCTCAGCACAGACTTTGGACTTGGACTTTTGGGTAATGGCACAACTGTTAAGACGATGGGGACGTTTGGAAATGAACTTGATATATTTCACATTGTGAGATAGGCATGAGGTTTTGGTGGCCAGGGTTAAGATGTTAAAGTTTAGATACTGTTGTGCTCAAGTCTCAAGTCCCCAAAGACCACCAAGGAGCCAAATCCGATGCAAACACACAAGGGTCTTTAATGCAGGCTCAAGTCTGGGCTCTTTCCGTCACCGTCACCAATGCAGCAGGTCCAGGGAGAGCCCTAATACAGCGATACTTTTATAGGGTTTTACGGCGAAGCGGGAAATTCAAACAAAGTAGAATACACGATTGGTTCATCTTCTAACATATATGATATATTTCTATCAGCCATGGTACCCTTTGTCTCGGACTTCTACCGTATATAGTTTGGTATGTTAGGAATTGGCTTGTCAGCTCCTGATTGGCTATTTGTTCATCTGTTGGTATGAAACGTGGTTTGTTCTTTGTTCTTAGTAAACGGGAATTTAGAGCTACTTCAAATACTATTCAAAAATGGGTCCTCTAACGGCTACACCATGGTTAAATTGCTATATACTCTCTTTCAGCAGCAGTTGACCAAGGCCCTGCTCTGCCCCAACTCGCACTCTCCCGCACTCACTCTCACACTCCCTCCTTGCACCTGCTCCATAAGGCTTGCTCAAGCACTCACTCTCAATACAGGAGGGTCTCCAAAAAAATTTTGTGTGAGAAACTACAAGACATTTAAAACCAACATTCAAAAGAAAAAAATAAATAAATAAAACCAACATCCACCAGCCAGTTTACCATTTGTTTTAGGTCTTAGTCTTCAATGGTTTCCATACTAATTTGTACAAACAGAATGGACAATAGTTTAAGTGTCCCAGAATAATTATCAATACTATGTAAACCTTAGCACATTTGTTCCCAAAATTCAAAGACAAGCTATCAAAAATAAAAGCAGAGGGGGCTGGAGCAGTGGCTTGGCAGTTACGGCCTTTGCCCAGCATGCGCGAGTTCACGAGTTCAAACCCCAGCACCACGTACACAATGAAGTCTCAGGGCAATGAAGGCCACATGAAAAACTAAATAAAGGTCTTTCTCTCTCTCTCTCTCTCTCACTGTCCCTCTCTCTATAAATAAATAAATTAATTAATTAAAATAAAATCAGGGGCTGGAGCAGTGGCTCAGTGGTTGGAGCACATGTCTGGCACGCACAAGGAGCCAGGTTCATACCCCAGCACCACAAACACAAATAAGCGTCAGAGAAACAAAGGACAGATGAAAAAAAATTAATAAAATTGATTCTCTCTTTCTCTTCCCTTCCTTTAAAAAAAAAAAAAAAACATATGGCCTAGTAAACAGTGAAGACAATGGCTCCTTGAGGAGAGTAGAAATCAAACACATACCAATACACACACACACACACACACACACACACACACAGAGATCTTACAGAATGACAGTGTTAAAGTCTCCTCAATTTCTCCCCATCAACGTCAAAACCACATTATTAGAAAATAATGGGAAGCCACAAAGCTGTGTATATTCTTGTTAAGATCACCACCCCTCCCCTGACCTAGCACCTTTGTAGAACAGAAGGGGATGAATGGCAAGTGAGTACCACCAGCACCTAAGTAAGCCACCATGCTGCTTCCCTCAAGGCTTGCCTGCCTCTCTACTACACAGAACCTAAAAGAGATTAGTACGAATAGGAAAGCTATTATAAGAACTAATTATCAACCCCTCCCTCAAACAAGTAGCTACTTAAATTTAAATATTAATTAGAATTAAGTATAATGGGGCTGGAGCAGTGGCTCAGAGGTTACAGCGCTTGCCTGGCATGTGCGAGGATACAGGTTCGAACTCCAGCACCACTTACACAAAAAAGTGTCAGAGCAACAAAAACCACAAGAAAAACTAAATTGATTCTTTCTCTCCTCTCACTGTTCCTCTTTCTTTAAAAAAAAAAAAAAGTATAATTTAAAATTGAACTTAGTCCAATGAGCTACATTTCAAGTGTTTCAATAGCCACATGCTACCACAGTTGACTGTATGAGATAAAGAAAATTTGTATCACTGCAGAAAGTGCTTTCCTTTAAGAGCTAAACAGCACTAATCCTATCTGCTTTAAATCTATTTACCTAGTGCACTACAAAAAATCCAAGCTCTCTGTAGCATATCTTCATCATCTGATTTTTGAAGTCCTGATTTGCTTTAGTTGACTAAGATTTTCGACATATGTTATCCGATAAGAGTAATTTCTATTCTCCCTTTCAAATCTGGATGACTTTCATTTCTTTCCTAATCGTCTTAGCTAGAACCTCCAGTACCATGTAGAACAGAGTGGTGAAAGAGGATGTTTTGTCTTTTTCCTATCTTAGGGAAAGCTTTTAAAAGTCTTTCACCATTAACTATGATGTTAGTTAGCTGTGGGTTTGTTTCTAGCTTAAGTATTATAACATGAAAGTATGCTGAATTTTGCTTTTCCTGCATCCATTTAGATGACCATATGGTTTTCCTTTGTTCTATAACATATGAATATAAAACCGTTTCAGACATCTTTTTGATAAAAGTATTCATGAGAACTTTAAATCGGTCTACCACCATAACTATAAACCTGCCTGCATCTGTACCCATATACTTTGCCTTCTTACCTATTACACATAAGATGAATTGCCCACAAAGCTACCTAACACCAACTTTTCCATTTGCCTCTGGATCCTAATGCCTCTTGCCTAATTAACAATTTCTTTCTTGCCATTATCTTTCCTGGATTATTAAGTTTCCCCTCTTGTTTTCTAGATCATTCCCATCAGCATACAAATATACTACAATATTCCATACTTGGTTACTTCTAGACTTGTATATCCTACTGTCTACTCAACATCATTCCCTAGGCATCCTAAAATGATGTGTAAAACCAAACTCTTAATTTTCTCCTCCAAACATTCTTCTTTCTGCCCTAGTGTTCCCACTCTCAAAAAATGAAGTAATCATTAACTCAGGTGTTTGGAGCAAAAACTTGATTTCATCTGATTCTTCTCTCTGTCTTACCATATAGGTTCAACCTTCAAAATGTTCCCAAATCCAACCAACTTTACTTCACAGCTGTTATTACCATGATCCAAGCGAACATCACATCTCAAACATCATATCTCGTCAGGATAATCCCCCTACTTAGTCTCCTCAATTCTATATTTGTTCCTGATTTCTCTACAGACTACTTTTTCCATAGTAGCCAGAGTTAGAATGCATCACTCCATTACTCTGAACTCCTCTATAGCTTTTCATCATATTTAGAATAAAGTGCCAAAACCCCACGTGATCTGACTATGGCTTACCTTCCCTTCTCTTTTTGCCCTGTTGCTCTAATTCAGTCATTGTGACTCCCTTGAAGCTCTAAGAAATATGCCAAACACACTCTGACTTCAGGATTTTTATATTTATTTCCTTTTCCTGGAATGACTCTATTCAAGTATCACTGCAAATATCACTGCAAGAAGTCTCCCTCGATCTTTCTATTTAAAAAAGCCATCCCCAACTTCTCTGTTCGAGTCATTCTCCATCACTTGTTCTTGCATCATTTTTCTTAAATTTCATTTTGTATCTGTTTTCCTCACAAGGATGTAAGCTTCACAAGAGCACAGACTTCTCTTTTGTTCAGTGCAGAATCCTCAGCTTATACAATGGCATTTTGGCAATAGGAGGTGCTGAGTAAATATCAACTGGACTGTCAGCAAAGAAGCACAAATGACAAGGTAAAAACAACCCTATGATCTGAACTGCTCAGAGGGGTCTCCCTAAGCTGAATGTCCTCAATTAGTTTAGCCAGAAACCTGCAACAAGGCAGTCACGAAATCTGATTCTCTCATCAAAAGTTCCTCAGATCTGTTCACTCCTAACAACACTGCTTTATTGTCTGTCTTCCTGCTTCTAGTCTCAATCCCTTGAATCTGTCTTCCATACAGCTCCAAGCAGACCACACAGGTACTACCCAGGAAGCCTCCTCTAACCCAAGAAGGGCCCAAACTCTAAACCTGTCCCTAACCCTACGTGCATATCTATCAAAGCACCTCTCATACAAGCTACTAATGACTGCTTTGCCTGTTTATGTTCCCCAGCAGCCTTTTTGATTACTTCAATATTCTACATTCTTGGCATAAAATTGGCACTCAGTATAAGTGCATATTTAACGAATCAATCTGGCAAGGTAGTTTCTTATTCATAAGTTTGGTGGAGTATTTTCTGTTATTAAAAGCAACAAAATATTTTTACAACTTAAGATGAAAATACCTCCAGAGTTCAATCCTGAACAGAAAAGCCCTTAGTGCCTCATTCCAATCAATAGATGAATTCTTATTCTCTCAGGTACCAAATTTAATAATAATCTTATTCTACTAGAGATAGCTTCAAAGTTAAAAAGAAATCCTATGTAATTATATTGATACATCCCAAATATAAATTCTTACAACCACCCTTAAAAAATCGACATCACAGTGTCCATTTTACAGACGTGCAAATAAAGTGTCAGAGGCTGCAAACCTGTAAATAACTGTCCTGGAATATTATTTGATGACTGCCAAACTGCAATCTTTGAGCTGGAGCGGTGGCTCAGGTACAGCAATTGAGTGGCATATGCAAGGACCCAGATTCAATCCCCAGCACCACATAGTAAGTGTTGGAGAAACTAAAACCAGATGAAAAAATAAATAAAACTGATTCTCTTTCCTAAAAAAAAAAAGAAAAGAAAAGAACAGAAAAACTAAGAAGGGTCAAAAAGCATGACCCAATGGCATGCTGTCTATAAGGGATATACTTTAAAAAACAAAAAACACAGATTGGTTTAAAATATATGAATCAAAAAAGACATACTAGGCAAACAACGGGAATGAGAAGGCTGAAATGGCTAGAACCATTTAGCTAGTTGTTCTATCAGATAAAATTCCCTTCAAGGAAAATAATACTTCCAAAAAACTAAACAATATACCTACAAAATGGTTCTAAAATTTATATGAAAATACAAACAACTAGTCCACTGCAATTTTGAAAGAGAACAAGAATTTATGCTACTTGACTTTAAGATTTACTAGGAAGTTACTGTAATCAAGACAAAAGGAGTATAGCAGAAAGGTAAGAAAATAGATCAATAAAAAAGAGAACCTGGAAAGGAACTCCTTTACATAGTCATTTGATTTTCAACAAATGAGAAAAGGATTTCAATGAGAAAGGGAAATATTATCAATGATCTGAACTAGAATAATGAGATATCCATAGGGAAAAAATAAACTTTGATCCCTACCTCAAACCACATACAAAAAAATCAATTCAAGATGTATCATAAACCTAGCAAAACAAAACCAAGAGAGAATAAAATTGGTATGTTAGATCGTCTTAGAACTTCTGCTCATGAAGACATCATTAAGAAAAAAATTTTTTTAAAATAAAGAGAGAGGGACAGTGAGAGAGACAGAGAAAGAGAGAAACAACTTTATTTAGTTTTTCACATGGCCTTTGTTGCTCTAACAGTTGTGTACGTGGTGTTAGGGTTTGAACCTGGGTCCTTGTGCTTGCCAGGCAAGCGCCGAAACCACTAAGCTACCGCTCCAGCTCATCGTTAAGAAAATTAACAGGCAAATCACACACATGAAGAAAATTTTTGTACAACATATATTTGACAAATAACTGGTGTTCCAGATATATAAAAAAAATCCTATCTCAACAATAAAGGTCAAACAAATTTAAAGAGATAACACATTTAAACAAATACTTCACAAAAAATATATCAATAATCATGAAAAAAAGTGTTCAACATCATTAGTCATCAGGGGAATGCAAATTAATACCACTATGTACACAATAAATTGGCTAAAATATAGAGGAGGTGGAAATTGAGAGACTGCCAAATATTGGCAAAGATAATAAATAACTGGAATGCTCATACACTGCTTGCAGGAATGGAAATGGTACAATCACTTTGGGATTTCTGATAAGCTAGCAATTCCATTCCTAGATATTTATTCAAGTGAAGTGAACTCTTCTGTTCACCATTCAATTGCTCAGAACAGCTTTCTTCCTAAAAGCAAAAAAAATTATTAATAGGACAATGAATAAGGAAATGGACATATTCATATGCTAGAATACTACTCAGTAATAAAAGGACACTATTGCAATGCATTATGAATAAAATCTAAAAAACCATTATGCTAAGTGAGAAACAAACCTCAAAATCGATTAAAGACTTTAAATGTAAGACCTGAAACAATAAGAGTACTGCCAGAAAACATAGGGACATGTTTTCGAACACTGGAATGGGCAAGGATACTTTTGAACAAGAGCCCAAAAGCATAGGAAGAAAAAGCAAACATACACAAAAGGAATTATATCAAACTAAAATCTTGTGTGCAGCAAAGGAAACAATCAACAAAGTGAGAAAACATTTACAGAATGGGAGAAAATATTTACAAAGTATACATATGAAAAGGGGTTAAAAACTCAACAGCAAAAAGCCAAATAATCCAATTTAAAAATGGGGAATAAACCTAAATAGACATTTCTCAAACAAAAACACACAAATAGGGCTGGAGCAGTGGCTCAGTAGTGTACTTGCCTGTCATGCATGAGGGGGACGTGAGTTCAAACCCCAGCACCACGTACACAATGAAGTGTGGAGCAACAAGGGTCTCATGAAAAACTAAATAAAATTGATTCTTTCTCTCTCTTACTGTCCCTTTCTCTCTTTAAAACGCGTGCACACACACACACACACATAGCCAACAAGTAGATGAGAGATTATGCTCAATATCACTAATTATCAGGGAGATGCAAATCAAAACCATAATGAAGTATCACTTCACTGCAGTACCAATGGCTATTATCAGAAAGACAAAAGATAACAAGTCCTGGCAAGGTGGTAGAGAAAAGGGAACCCTTGCTCACAGCTAGTGGGAATGTAAATTAGTAAAGCCATTATGGAAAACAGCATGGAGGTTCCTCAAAAAATTAAAAATAGAACTAATATATGATCCAGGAATCCCACTTCTGATGAAATCAATACATCAAAGAGAGAGCTTTGAGCTCCTGAGTTTGCTGCAGTATGATACACAAATAGCCAAGAAATGGAAACAACCTAAGTGTTGTCCATCAACAGATGAATGGATAGAGAAAATGTATACGTACATGATGGAGAACTATTCAGCTATAAAAAAAGAATGAAATCTTGTCCTTTGTGACAACATGGATGGAACTGGAGACCATCATAAGTGAAATATGCCAGGCACAGAAAGATAAGTAGCACATGATCACTCTCATATGTGGAATATAAAAAACATGAATTGATAGATGTTGAGAACAGAATAATGGTTGCCATGTTTAATTTGATTTAAATATTACATAAGACATACATGTATCAAAGCATCACATTGGGTTAGGAGAACACCTCAGTTTTAGAGCACTTGCCTAGTATAACAAGGCCTTTGTTTTAATGCCTAGCACTGGGGGAAAAAAATCACACAGTACCTTATTAACATGTACAATTTGGAAGCTAGAGTGGTAGGTAGCTAAGTGGTTGAGTGCTTGCCTGGCATTCACCAGTTCAATCCCCAGCACCATATACACAACTAAGGGTCAGAGATACAAAACCAGATGAAAAAATAAATAAAACTGATTCTTTCTTTTTAAAAAAATATACAATTTTGTTGTTTTTATGTATCAGTTAAAATAAATTTAATTTAGAAAAGAATACACACAGGGCTAGGGCAATGGCTCAGCAGTTACAGCACTTACCCAGCATGCGCGAGTATGCAGTTTCAAACCCCAGCACCACATATACAACTAAGTGTCAGAGCAACAAAGGCCACATGAAAAACTAAATAAAAATTGATTCCTTCTGTCTCTTCTTTCTCACTGTCCCTCTCTCCTTAAAAAAAAAAAACCATACCGTATGATTCCATCTATTTAAAATTCAAGAACAGATAAAAATAGAAATTTTATAGAAACAGAACCAATGATTACATTTGTTGGGGAAAGGTAGCTAATGGAACTGCTAACATTCCATTACTCTGATAGGTGTGTACATCTGTCAAAATGGGGCTGGAGCAGTGGCTCAGCAGTGGAGCCTTTCCATGACAAGGGTGAGGACCCAGGTTCAATCCCTAGCACCACATACACAGCTAAGTGGAGGAAAAACAAAAACCAGATGAAAAAATAAATAAAATGGATTCTTTCTCTCTCTCTCTCTCTCTTTTTTTTAAGAGATAGAGGGCCAGTAAGAGAGAGTGAGAGAAAGAATCAATTTTATTTAGTTTTTCATCTGGTTGTCACTGCTCCAATACTTAGTTATGTACATGGTACTGGCATTTGAACCTGGGTCCTCGGGCATGCAAGGCAAGCGCTGTAACTGCTGAGCCACTGCTCCAGCCCCTCTTTCTCTCTCTTAAAAAATAAAAAATAAAAAACTCAGCAAATTTATACTTAACATTTGTGCATTTCACACAAATCTTGTTCATGATTTGTTGCTTAAGTATTTCAAGGGAAATAAACATTTGCAATTTACTTTGAAAAGCATTAAAAAATAACCTAGATTAAAGGATGGCTGCAAAAACGAATATACACGTTATAAAATATAATCATATATTAACGGTAGAAACTAAAATAAGTTGGTACGTAACACTGTTGTGTATTTTAAAATTTTCCTAATAAAATATTGGGAAAAAAGCATGTGGGGAACCTTTAGGCTAAAGATGACTAAAGAGATATGATGACTTAAGTGCAATATATGTTCCTTAAATGGATACTTGACCAAGAGAAAACATAAAGGGTATTATTCAGACAAACAAGAAAATGTGAACAAGGGTTGTGTATTAAATAACACTGTTTGCATTAATGTTAAATTCCTTGAGTATAATAATGGTGTTATGATTTTGTGGAAGAATGATTTTGTTCTTAAGAGATACATGCTAATTAAAATATTCTGAGGTAAAGTATCCTGCAACTAACTCTCAAATGGTCAGGAAAAACTATAAACTATGTGAATTATATATGTATCTATATATTTAGATATATAGACACAGATACATATATATGTTAGAGAGAGAGAGAGAAGAGAAACAGGATACAACAAGTATGCTATTTTTGTTTCTTGTACTTTTGAAAAGATTTCAAATTAAAAAGAAGAAAAAAGTACAGGTCCTGAAATAAACAGGTCTGAGTCCCAATTCCCACTCTACCAATTACTTGCTTGGTGATTGTGAACAACTTACCTACTTCTCCCTAGAGATGACAAAATTTAACTTAACAGGTTGCTGCAAAGATCAGGTGAAATAAAAGTACAGAGTGCATGGCACAAAGCAGTAATAATAGAAGTAGCTGCTATTATTATAAAGACTAGGAATGTCTCTTAAACAAATAAATTTCAACTTTGTTTAAAAAATAAGGAAGCCTGTTTTCCAATGAAATCTCCTATGAAACCCAACATCCAATATATAAAATACATAAAAACAGAGCTCTGTGTAGGTGGGTAGTAACAGTAGAGTGCCACTAGTTCTCATTCTGACCAATCTCCCTTCCCCATACCTTCCCAGAAGCCTAGTGATCTACAGAACACATTTTGAAAAGCAAATGCTGTAAAACAGGGATGGACAAACTATGGGCTGGCCCCATTTTCACAGGTAAACTTTTTTTTTTTTAAGAGAGGGACAGTGAAAGAGAGAAAGACTTTTTTTAGTTTAGTTTTTCATGTGGCCTTTGTTGCTCCTCGACTTCATTGTGTATGTGTATGTGGTGCTGGGGTTCAAACTCATGCCATAACCACTTAGCCACCTCTCAGCACCCATAGGTAAACTTTTATTGAAACGTAACCACCTTACTCGTTTACAAATTGTCTATGGTTTCTTTGGGGTTATAATGGGAGAACTGAATAGTTACGACAAAGGCTTGAATAGCTGTGACAGTGACTGTTTGGCCTGCAAAGCCTAAACTTTTACAATCTGTTCCTTTAAGAATAATTCTTTGCTTTTAAGAGTAGATTTTTGAAAGTCCGTCTGCACAGTACTTGTCAGATGCTGTAGAAGAAATACAAAAGACAACACAGCTACAGCTAATAAAAACATTAAGTTTATGTGTATAAATCATGAATGGTTCAGTCTTAAAAAAACATTTTGGGGTTCGATTCTTCTGTAAATTAGGAGAGCCTGAGACACAAAAGATATCAAAATCTTTGCAATGGGGGAGGAAGTGACAGTTACGGCACTTACCTGGCATGCAGTTCAAACCCCAGCACCAAGTACACAACAAAGTGTCGGAGCAACAAAAGCCACATGAAAACCTAAATAAAATTGGTTCTCTTTCTCTCTTTCTCACTGTCCCTCTCTATTAAAAAAAAAAAATCTTTGCAATGTGTGAACATTTTTTGGATCCTGATTTCAAAAAACCAACTATAAGTAAGAATTGAGATTCAAGGAGATTTGAACAGACCAGGTATTTGATGATATTAAGGGATTATCATTCATTTTTTAGGTATAATAACAGGATTATGGACAGGTTCTTTTCCTAAAGAGATCTATCTCACCTTTTAGGGATATACATTAAAATAATGAAATGAAAATGTGGTGGTTCACACCTGTAATCCCAGAAACTTGGGAGGCTGATATAAGAGGATCACAAGTTCAAGACCAGCCTCAGCAACTTAGCAAGGCCCTAAGCAACTCAACAAGACCCTGTCTCAAAATGAAAAATAAAAAGGGCTGCAGATGTGGCTCGGTGATTACATACCCTGGATTTGACATCCCAGTACCAAAAAATAAATAATAAGAATGAAATGATATCAGGGACATGATTTGAAATAACCTGGGGGAAGTTATGGATTGAATACCCTTGCAGACAAAACACCAACAGCCATGAGTTAAAGGACATGGCTCAGTGGTTAACCGTGCTTGGGTTCAGTCTCTGGTAATTAATTAATTAATTAATTGATAATAAGTGTTCTATAATTAAAAGTCTCTTTCTCTTTCACACACACACACACATACACACACTCCTTTGCAAGACAATAATCAAAGTTCTACTGGTCACTGTCTTTTTAAAAAAATAGCATGGGGGCTGGAGCGGGTGGCTCAGCGGTTTCAGCGCTTGCCTGGCAAGCACAAGGACCTGAGTTCAAACCCCAGCACCACGTACACAACTAAGTGTACTAAGTGTTGGAGCAACTAAGGCCATGTGAAAAACTAAATAAAGTTGTTTCTCTCTTTCTCTGTCTCTCTCACTGTCCCTCTCTCGCTTTAAAAAAAAAAAAAACTAGTATGAAAGTCAAGCAGCAAAGAAACAAGGACCTAGAAAAAACTTCAGAGGCCTATTTCTAAAAATCATTAATGGGGGGTTGGAACAGTGGCTTGGTGGTTACAGTGCTTACTTGGCATGCACGAGTATGCGAGTTCAAAACCCAGCACCACATACACAACAAAATGTCTGAGGAATGAAAGTCACATGAAAAACTAAATAAAAATTACTTCTCTCTCTCTCTCTCTCACTGTCCCCTCTCTCTTTAAAAAAAAAAAATTAATGCAATCAAGTCAAACCAAATCATGTACTATTATTAGAAACTAAACTAAGATAACACTAGGTGAGTTCCATATGGAACTTCTCTGAATTGTACTGATAAATGCTTCACCAAGTTTCCTCTGAAAATGTAATGGCTGACTGTGGTACATAACAGAAACATGTTTCTTCTATTCTTAATAAAATTTAAATGTTTAAAATGTTTTGCAATATGTACAAGAAACTAGATTTATGAACACATCACCCAATTTAAGAATTAGATTATCAAAACTGATTAACTGTGTGCTTCTTCCTGATCCCAACCTTGTGCCTCCATCCCACCCTCAAAAGGTAGCCTTTATTCTTAAAATTTGTTTACCCTTTCCATTGTTCTTCATTTTTTGAGATAAGACCTCCTTAAGTTGATGAGGTTGGCCTGCACTTGCAATACTCTTGCCTCAGACTATGAGGTAGTGTACCAGCAAATTTTTTAAAAATATATTGACTATCATATTATATTTAGTATTCTGAAACTTAGTTTTTATTTTTGTTTTTTGTTTTTTTTTTAGCTTTTGAGTTAAACCTGGTCTGTATCCCAGCTCTTGTCATTTTCCAAGTATATGATCTAGAAGTTATTTCCCTGTCAGTGTCCACTTTCTTATCTATAAAACTGAAATAATAACTGTTTCAAAAGACTGTGATGAGGATTAAAAGAGAATACACAAAAAGTACAGTTCCTGGTATATAGCAGGTACTCCTAAGTCATAACTACTGTTGGTTAATGTTAGGTATTGTACAGAATGATTTGGCAAATTAAATCCTTTTACTTAATGGAAAAATAATATGAAGTATTTCCTTTTTATAAGACCCTCAGAAAACTCCTTAGTAACAAATCAGTCTACATGTTCAACCTTCACAGCCACCAGCAAAAGTAATTTTCATTATTCATTGAATCTTTTGATTTTATACGCATGCTTTCAAAAACAGAGATGACATGTCACATGGCCTCTGTTCAACAGGAAAGGACCTGAATTCATCTAAGTTTTTCTTCCTGGTAGTTTAAAAACTAACAAGGCCAATTGTGACACTCATTGTTTGTACTCAGAGTTGAAAGATTCTAGTATTCTGCCTTCCTGAAACTGAGGGAGGCTTTCTCGGTCTCCTCAAACTTTCCCATGTGTCCCACCTCTACATCTGCATGACAGAGCAATTAACAATAATAATGAACACTTGGTCTGGAGTCAGACAACATGAGCTTAGATCCCGGCTCTATTGATAATAGTCTGATACTAGGACAAGTACTAAACCTGATACCAATTCCATCAAGGGTAAAACTGAGATCATAATATTTATTCTCCAAGTAATGACAGACCTTTCCTGTGGCTCTCAGATAGTTCTATAAAGATTACACAACTAATATTAATTCCTTGAACTTTTCTCTTTCTTAAAATGCTCTAGATGGCTGAATTTAAAAGTTTGAGTAAATTAAAACATATGCTTGCCTGGCATGCACGAGGACACGGGTTCAAATCCTAGCACCATGTATATAACAAAGTGTCAGAGCAATGAAAGCCACATGAAAAAATAAAATAAAATTGTTTCTCTTTTTCTCTCTCACTGGCCTTCTCTGTCTTAAAAAACAAAAGTATATGAGTAGGGCTGGAGCAGTGGTTCAGTGTTTGGAGCACTTGCCTGGCATGCGTGAGAACCTAGGTTTGAACCCCAGGACCACATACACAACTAAGTGTTGGAGAAACAAAGGTCAGATGAAAAAGTAAATAAAATTCTCCTTCTCTCCCCATCTCTCTTACTCTATCCCTCTCTCTCTCTTTAAAAAAAAGTGTGAGTAGATTCTGAAGTGAGAGAATTTCTCTAAAATGGTTTTCAGCTGTTAATATTCCTTTAACATATTGCTTTGGGCATTAACTCGGGTGCTAAAAAGAGCTATTTTATTTTTCAAAGAAGGAATATGCACATCTGCCAGAGAAAAACTGCTAAAAGAAATCCTGAAGCCTGCCTCTTCAACATCAAGGCACAACACAGTGAGTAGGGGTAACTGAAGCAAAGGTCAATGTTAAAAGGAACAAGATGGGAAGAGCAAAGACATTGAGAACTCGAGCAGACATGGACTGCAGTCAGACTACCATTTCACAGTTTACATCAAAAAGTGACTTTATTAATGCACCACAGTGGAGTTAACAAGAGGAGGTATTGGTCTAAGAGTTCATCCAGTATCTAAGAGTTATGATGTCCAGTAACAAGAGGAGGTATTGGTCTAAGAGTTTATTCAGTATCTAAGAATTATGATGTCCAGTAGCAGGGGCATGCAAATAAAAGGTGTTTAAAAACACATATAGTTCTAGGGTAAAGCATGCTGAAGAGGAATCTACTTTATAACTGATAAAATTCAGTGCTCAGACTTTGTTCTAAAATAGTTTTCTTAAATGCCTTTGTATTTTGTTATATAAGCTGCTTCTGTCATTTTGGTTTACTCTGTCAAAAAATATTTCCCCAATTAAGACAAAGAATTAAGTATGCTTTGGACAATTTGTTGAAGTTAAAAACAATCTTGGAAATATAATAAATTTCTAACAACATGAGATGTTAAATAAATACTTATAAAACTGGGGGTGGGGGCTGGAGCAGCGGCTCAGTGGTTGTGGCACTTGCCTGGCATGTGCGAGTACACGGGTTCAAACCCCAGCACCCACATATAATACTAAGTGTTGGAGCAACAAAGGCCTTGTGAAGAACTAAGTAAAAATTGATTCTGTTTCTCTCTCTCACTGTCCTTTTCTCTTAAAAAAAAAAAAAATTAAGGGAAGAGGGAAATGTAAAAAGAGTATATGTACATGTGTACACAAGTACATGCCAAATATCCCTTTTCCAAAATGACTGGTATCAAAAGTGTTTCAGATTCCATATTTTTTCTGACTTTGGAATATTTGTACACAAATAATGAGTAAGGGGAAAGACCCAAGTCTAAACATGAAATTCATTCAAGTTTCTTATACCTTATATACATAGCCTGAGGTAATTTTATACAATATTTTTAGTGTATCTGTAATTGGATTGTGGCCTGTCAAGAGGTCACATGAGGTCAGGTGTAGAATGTTCCACTTGTGGCATCATGTCAGTGCTCAAAATGTTTCAGACTGAGGAGCATTTAAGATTTTGGCATTTAAAGATGGGGATATTTGGGCTGGAATGGTGGCTCAGTGGTTACGGTACTTGCCTGGCCTGCGCGAGGACCTGGGTTCGCAACCCAGCAACACACATACAGCTAAGCGTCGAAGCAATAAAAACCAGATGAGAAGTTAAATAAAACTGATTCTCTCTCTCTCACTGTCCAGAAAAAGAGAGAGGGAGAGAGAGAGAAAGAGAGAGAGGGAGAGAGAGATTCAACCAGTGTGTGTTTAATAGGATCCCAATAATAAGAGGGAAAGTGCTTGGTCTATCAACTTTCCCACCTCATTCCACAAAACATATATTTCAAAATATGTGTGATGGTTTCACTAATAGATTTTATTTCTTTTGCTTTTTACATTCAAGGGGGGAGAGTATGTTTTTAAATTCTGGAGAGATGTTCCATTCCTTTAACTATATTACTGGGGGATTCTAGTTCCTTCTGACCCCTGGACCAAGCTACCTTTTCTTCCTCTTTATTCTTTAAGCTTCCTCCTCTCACCATCAATGGCAATGAATTTTTTTATTCTTTCTACTTCCTACCCACCAAACCCCTTAATTCTGCATGATTTCAATACTCTTTTCCCTGTATCAGTGCCACTTTTATTCACAGGGATTAGATCTTTTCGCAGGATCAGCACTGCTTCTGCTTTAAGAAAAAAGCTTTGACAGTCTTCACACAAGAAGGGTACTGTTGTCCCAGACTACATTAATCTGGTAACTTGATGAGAACTGATGAATGAATAGAAAAAGCCTGTAAAGCACCTTTGAAGCAAGAACCAAACAATTTATAACATATAAACTGAAAAGAACAATATTCAGATCCCAACAGATGCTTGGGCAAACTTCAGAGAACACTGCTATTTTAGATGATTACTTTTAATATAAATAATAATTATAAACCGAGGTATGGGGATGCATGCCTGTAATCTCAGTGACCCAGGAGGCTGAGGCAGGAGGAATCCAAGTTTGAGACCAATTTCAGCAACCTAGTGAGAGAAACCTAGTAAGATCCTCAGCAATTTAATGAGACCTTGTTTCAAAATTTAAAAAAAATAAGTGGCTGGAGCAGTTGCTCAGTGGTTAGAGCACTTGCCTGGCATGCATGAGGACCCAAATTCAAACCCCAGCACCACATATACAACTAGGTGTTAGAGAAACCAGAACCAGATGAAAAATAAATAAAAACTGATTACCTCTCACCCTCCCTCCCTCCCCCATCTCCCTTCTTCTAAAAATAAATGAATAAAAACAAAAATTAGAAGGGATGGGGATACAGCTCAGTGGTAAGCATCCCTGAAAAATTGAACAATCCCAGGTGCCACAAAAATAGATAGACAGATATATGTTTAAAAACTTATGTCCAATATGAGGGGAATAATTAAGAAATTTTTCGTTATGCTACTAATTAGAAATAAACCCTTCTTCTTCTGTGAGTGGTCAATGCCTCTTTTTTAGTATTTCAACTGATTTATATTATACTTAGTCATGATGTCCAAATCGGTTTTCCTCTCTGGACTGTAAATTTCCTGAGTACAAACTTGAGAGCCCATTCAGCTCTATGTCAAATCCCTTACCACCTCTTGAGTCCCATTTCTCACTTTTAGCATTTCACACAATACTAATAGCAAGCATGAAAACTTCTTAAGTAGAATCACTACAAAAAAGTAATTAATGACTTCAAAGATAGAATAACTGTACAGGCAAAAGACATATAAATACACGTAAAAGATACACCAAATTTAGAACTGATTTATTCAACCATAATTTAGAATAGGCCCTATTCCATGAGACTGCCAGAGTGAGTATTAGATCAAAGTAGCCAAAATCAGCAGTTATACCCTTTTATGCCTTTCTCCTCCTTCCTTCCTGGAACAGAGATGTGAGGTCTAGAGATTCAACAGTCATTCTGAAACCATGAATCAAGAAGTCTCAAGCTGGGCTGAAGTGGTGGCTAAATAGTTGGGAGCACTTCCAAGGACCTGGGTTCAAACCCTAGCACCACATACACAAATGTTAGAGAAACAAAGGCCAGATGAAAAAACAAAGGTGATTCAAAAAAAAGAAGAAGAAGAAGTCTCAAGCTGAGGATCATGACATCTATGGTCTTCACAATTACACAACTGAGCTACTGCCTCTCTCCAAGACCTATTTGTAACAGAGAGAGAGAATCAATTTATTTATTTATTTTTTCATCTGGTTTTTTGTTTTTCCTCCACTTAGTTGTGTATATGGTGTTGTAGTTTGAACCTGAGTACTCACACATGCCAGGCAATCGCTCTTATCACTGAGCTACCGCTCCAGCCCCTCCAGACTTACTTTTTAAGAAAAAGAAATCCCATGTGTTAAATCCATTGTTAACAGTATTTTCTGTTATTGTGACTGACAATATTTTCCTATAGATACTAACAGAACTTCTGACAGTTATTAATAGGGTTTTCCTTTACTTGTTCTGACTTATAAATGAGACATACATATTAACTTTGTTACAGTGACCAGATCAGAGGTGGACACTTTAATTAAGGAGCGCCCATCAAGAGTCTTCCTCTAGACTGACCTATGGTCTTAGGAGAAAAAACTCCATCTTTCCATTAAAAGTTAAAAGTCTATGGCTGCTGGTAGCTATTTTGCCTGTCCCTTATTAAGAAAAACCTATCATCTGTTGAAGTGAAGTCAAAATATGGAGATCTAAGCTACTATATCCAGCTCTGTCTGAATGAACCCTAACCAGATTTCCCAATTATTATGCAAACTAAATTATATTTCTGACACTTGCAGCCATGAGGGTTTTAAATACAACAGTGGGGGTAAACACACAAATAATTTTTTAGGGTTTTAAAAAACTGCCCCATGTTAACCCACGTCATTTTCCAATTGCCTATTATTTCCTTTCATAATGCCTATATTATTACCACACTGAACAGCTTGTTCTTTCCTATACACCCTTCTATTTATGTGATTTTTACCTACTGCTCTCTTACAACAATGCCCTTCTCTCTCAATCTCTAATCACATTTGCTCTGAAACACCTCAGGATTTTATTTGTATATCCCTTAGTAGTTTTGACCTTGTAATACAGTTATTCTTGTGCATCTCTTACCTACCCCCCTGAACCACTTGATCACAGAGTTATGTGATCAAAATCTGTGTATTTGATTTGTGTACCTCCCCAGGGGTCACTCTATCTCCAAAATCCATGTTATGTGTATTAAACCTATCCTATTTCACCATTATCAACACCTCAGTATCTAGGAACCAATAGGAAAATACTTGAACTAATCACATCATAGGTACCACAACAGCCATATTAATACAAGTGAGAAGAATGAACAGTGTTCAAATTACATTGAGGTAGGCAAATACAGGTATATAAAACAGAAAAGGTCCAACTTTGTCCAATTTGAGAAATGTCTTATTTAGAGATGTTCAAGTCTTACAAATTTTTGCTGAGTTACCCAAGAAAAGCCTATTCTACACCACAGCCCTCTGTTATTACCTCCCAGGCATATCTATAAGAAAGATCTCTACCTCCCTCCAATCTATCCACCTAACCATCATTATTTTTCTAGAGATATCCCTAAAGAGAAAATCTACTTCAACAGTATTCTAACTGTATGCACAGCCCTCTATCTAGGTCCAAATAAAGTTAATGCCTTCAGCTTTCCTAACTGTCCTATGAGCTATTTCTCACTTATTCTTTTTTTTTTTTAAAGAGAGTTTTTATTTTTTCATCTAGTTTTTGTTTTTCCTCCACTTAGTCGTATATGTGGTGCTAGAGATTGAACCCAGGTCCTCATGCATGCTAGGCAAGCACTCTACTGCTAAGCCACATCTCCAGTCCTCTTTTTTTTTTTTTTTTTAAGACAGAGGGACAGTGAGAGAGAAACCATTTTATTTAGTTTTTCATGTGGCCTTTGTTGCTCCAAGACTTAGACTTAGTTGTGTACATGGTGCTGGGGTTTGAACTCACATATTTGTGCATGCCGGGCAAGCACCGTAACCGCTGAGCCACCTCTCCAGCCCCTAACTTAATCTTATCACCTTGACTTTTTTTAGGCCTTACCTTTTATCTTCCCCTGAGTTATATCCAACTAATTGCTCATCCTTTATGTATTAGCATATAGAAACACAGACCTCCAAAAACTAAATAGACAAGGAAAATAATCAATAATAATAGCAATCATTTATTGAATAGCATTTATCATTTATTGTGTAGTACAGAGCTACACACTTTATAAAATGTCTCAGATTCTCATGACTTTTTTTTTTTTAAAGAAAGAGAAAGGGAGAGTGAAAGAGAGAAAGATAATCTACTTTAGTTAGTTTTTCATCTGGATTTCATTGCTCTGACACTTAGTTGTGTATGTTGTGCTAGGGTTCCAACCTGGGTCCTCAGGCATACCAAGGCAAGCTCAATACTGCTGAGCTACCACTCCAGCCCTCTCATGACAATTCTGATACTGTCAGGCTAATTTTATAAATAAGGATCCTGGTCCTAAAAGAGGTAAGGTAACCTACCAAATATGACTCAACTGGTAAATAACTCAATTGAAATTTAAGTCCAGATCTGTCTAATGTCAAAGCCCACATTTCTCCCATTAACCTACTGCCAAAAAAGAGATGTTGATTCTGTTCTCTATCTTCCACTCTAGTCCTCTATTTTAATAATCTATTGTCTACACTGCAGCCAAAGTGATCCTTTTCTTAATATTACATATCACTTACTTGCTCAAATCATTCCAATGGTTATTACCTTGCCCAGAGAAAAAGCCAAAGTCCTTATTAAAGCCAAAGAGTACCGATCTGTCCACCTTTCTCTTCCCCAATAAAAACCTATCTGGTCACATTGTATGTCCTCCTTTCCTCCCTTGCTCCCTTTTTGATACCAGAAATTGAACTCTGGGTTACATAATCACTGAGACACATCCTTATACCTTTTTATTTCTTTATTTTGAGATGGGTCTCACTAAGTTGCTTATTAGGGCCTTGCTGATTTGCTGAGGCTGGCTTCGAACTCGTGATCCTCCTGCCTCAACCGTCCATGTCACTGAGATTACAGGCATGTGCCACCACCTGTCTTCAGGTCTCATTTTCTCTCTCCCTCATTTACTCAACTCCAGCTACACTCAAGTTTGTTCACACCCCAGGATCTTTGAATTTAGGGTTTTCTCTATCTATAACACTCTCTCCTCCTTGCCTCAAAATTTCTTCACTTCCTGTAGATCCCGAATCAAATGCCACCCCATGGGACCTTCCTTGACCACCAATTTTAAATTGCCATTTCCTGACCTTAGTACTCCCTATCTCCTTCTTCTGCTGTTATTTTTTTCTCTAAAATACTTACCACCACATGACATATTACATATTTATTTTTTTCCATTATCTGCCTCCCATTACTAGATTATAAGCTCCATGAAAACAGGAACTTGGAATATTCTGTTCACTGTATCTAGCATACAGTAGGTATTAATATATACTTATTGAATGAGTAAATAGAGAATTTTATTCTTCTTAAGTATTTTAATAAAAATGATCTCAAATACATTTTCCAGAAAGTGAAAGCAAAGGCAATCTGCCGTTGTTCCAGTGTAATTTTTTTTTTTTTGAGAGAGAGAGAGAGAGAGAAACAATTTTTATTTAGTTTTTCATGTGGTTTTCATTGCTTCATTTTGTACATGGTGCTGGGGTTTGAACTCACATACTCGTGCATGCTAGGCAAGCACTGTAACCATAGAGCCACTGCACCAGCCTTCCAGTGTAGATTAATTTAGCAAATCTACCCCCTTTAAATGATGTCTTCAAAAAGTCCCTCTAGGGCTAGAGCAGTGGCTCAGTGGTTGGAGCACTTGCCCAGCATGCACAAAGACCCAGGTTCAAACCCCAGCACCACATACACAACAGTGTCAGAACAATGAAAGCCACATGAAAAACTAAATAAAATTGATTCTCTCTTTCTCCAAAATAAATAAATAAATAAATATTCCCTCTATTTTTTTCACAGTGCTGCATAGATAGCCATGCCATTGAGCAAATGGAGCAGACAAACCAACTTAACGAAAGTGCAGTATAATAATCAAATAAAACTTACAGCAAAGTTAATCAAACACATTTTTAATGATATGCATAACTGTCACGTGCTTCATAGTAACCAGGCATTATGGTAGACACTTCATGTAAATGACTCTAATTACTATTTCTTTCACATAGCCACTCCAAGCACATCTAGGATCAGCTTCAGGAAAAAAAAAAAAAAAAAAAAAAAACTAGAGAGAGGGGAAAACTGGGTGCTTAATTCTGGAAGGTAAGTACTCTCTTATTCCACCATTAGGCATGGACTAATGATCTCTCAGCTTGGATTATGTGTCTTCAAAGAGTAACTTTGCCTTCCGCAGCACGACATGCTTCCTTTTACCAAAGATTTAGATGTTAGGCTGGGGGCCTGGCCTGTCACCAGGTATAAAGCTGAGAAGAACAAAACAATCACTAACATATCCGGTAAGAAGATAGGGAGAGGCAAGCTGATGGGGAAACCAAGTAAAGAGGTCAAATTTACTTAGGCTCTACTATCTACCACATACACTAACAGGTTCTTCAAATAATTCCTCTTAACTACCAGCTTGCCTCTCTATACCCCCAAACTCTGTTCCCAGGAAAGTAGAGGAATAAACAGACATAGGATAGTTCCAGTGAGGACTCAGCTCCAAACTCTCTCATAGGGCCTAAAATATCACCAGAGAGGGTAAGTTTGATTAAGAAGTTAACACTACTAGAAGTTATTGTTCAATGGTCATTTTCTTTGCTTCTTATCTAAAGTCACAGGATGATATCCTCCTATAGGTTTATTTAAAGCTACCCAGCTTTCACTGTCTAGGATAAATGATGTCTCAGGGACATCATTCCAATTCATAGTACTTCTCTCTGATTACATTTACTTTCAGGAACATTCATTTGGGTATAAACCATTCCCTTTGTTATCATCTTGTAATTAATTTCTTAGGTAAATGTTTATTTCCCAAGTGAAACTACAAGCTCCTTGATGGCAGAAATCTTGTCTTAAACTTCTTTAGCAAACCACATAAGGCCTTCCATCATTTAAAAAAGTGTTTTATAAGTACTAGGATGAATTAAAGGTAAACAGGAATTGATGGTAAATAGAAACAGATTTCTAGGTAAGCTGACATGCAAAAGAAGAATGTAATGTTCTAGATAACTCAAAACAAATGTCCCTTTGAAAAAGAGTGACTGTCATTCAGTCACTCTGAATGATAGAGCAGAGAGCTCCTTAACTTCCTTATGCTGAAAATAAAAACTTCCTCTTGATGAGGACAGATGCCAAGAAAGCTAAAACTGACATTTTCTCTGGCTATGCACAGCCCAGTTAAATCTACATATGTATAATATCACCAGTTTTTGTTTCTATAAATTGTAACTGCTTCTATGAGATCAGCAGAGAAATAATCTAGCTGCTTCTCCCCAATTTGAACAAGCTGTGTAAAATTCATTTTTTCTTTTTACATCATTTACTTATTTCTTATGCAGGGTGATGACCAAATCTGGCCAACAGGATTCCAAGCAATTTTCCTGGCGTGGCTGCTGGTAACAACATCTTTAGTGAGTGGTCTGAGACATTAGGATCAGAGGTATGATCTATGGTATCAAGAATATTAGGACTTTCTGGGGTTGGGGTGGTGGCTCAGCAGTAGAGCACATGCATGGCATGTGAGGACCCAGGTTTGAACCCCAGCACCATATACAAAACTAAGTGTTGGAAAAACAAAAAACAGATGAAAAATCTTCATAAAATTAATTCTCTCTTTAAAACAATATTAGGACTTTTCATTATGTTAGAAATCACATTTACATCTAAAATGTCTGAAAGTTCACAAGACCCAGAATGCAAATCCAACTGAGCAACATCAAACTGGGTTACTGACTCTGAACCCAATACAATAAGAACCTGAAAGGCTTTGGCTGAATGATGAAGATATAAAAGTCAGTTTTGGTCTACTTTGTCCACCTGATGGTGTCAGCTTAACAAGTTCAATGAGAACCACCTGGTTTTGGTAGTATACGTCTACATTTGGTCTGAAAAAATTAAAAAACAAGCCCAAATTATTTTAACAGCAAACACCAGGGGCTGTGAGGTCCTCCACCAAACTCCAGTAAGGAAAAGGCCTGAGCACAAATACCATGCAGCTTAAAGATATCTGACAGTAATGAATGCCAAAGCTTCCTACTGAAGCACAAACTAGCAGTTTGACATAGGAGATATGAGTAGGAGTTATTCTATATTACTCCTTACCTAATAATTCTGACCTGAAGGAAATCATCTACTCTTAAGCTCAAAGGGACATTTGTCTTCCCAAACTCATTTATTTCTGGACCTCAGTGCTGAGTAAGCCATTGACTCAGATGACTAACACCAGTGTGTAAGCTTGTATGGTGAGATAGACAAAATAATCTTTTCCCTCTCTGGCCAACAATGCCTAGCCCCAGAATTCTTTCAATCACTGGAACTCTCAGCTCAAAAAAAAAAGTAGGCAGCGTTCTTCCATTAAATGGAGTGGATGGTCAGATTTAGGTCCTCAATTTTCATTCTATTTGAAAGACTGCAATACTATGTATAAAGCCCCTCTAAAATGATCACAAAATCTTTGACCTAGGAATTTCACTATTGGGAATAACAAACAGCAGCTAATACTTCTTAAATTCTTACAATGTGCTGGATACTGTGCTAAGCCATTTTCTTACAAAATCTCATTCAGGGGGCTGGAGCGGTGGCTCGGCGGTTTGGGCGCTTGCCTGGCAAGCACGAGGACCCGGGTTCGAACCCCAGCACCATGTACACAACTAAGTGTTGGAGCAACTAAGGCCATGTGAAAAACTAAATAAAGTTGTTTCTCTCTTTCTCTGTCTCTCTCACTGTCCCTCTCTCTTTAAAAAAAAAAAAAAAAAGTCTCATTCAGGGGCTGGAGTGGGGACTCAGCAGTAGATTGCTTGCCTGGTACGTGCAAGGACCCAGGTTTAAACCCCAGCACCACATACACAATTAAGTGTCAGAAAAACAAAAACCAGATGAAAAAAATATAAAAATTGATTCTATCTCAAAAAACAAAAACTCATTTAACCTCCCATGTATGCAAATAGTGCCTGAATACTCACTTTTAACTATTCAATAAATGTAAGCCATTATTACAAGGAACATATACTTCCTTATAATCAGAAAAATCAACACATTAAATTATAAGTTTATGTACTTCCTTATTTAATAACTAAGATGTATATTATTTCAGAAATTAAAATATTTAGAGGTGGAAATCATAGAAAGGCAAGATCAGGATATTTCAAGGAGTGTGAGTAACAAGAAGATTTTCTTGATCACTATCTCACGCTGGCCAGATATGGTGGCACATGCCTATAATCCCAGTGACTCAGGAGGCTGAGGCAGGCGGATCACAAGTTCAAGGCCAGCCTCAACAAATTAGCAAGACCCTCAGCAGCTTAGCAAGACCTTGTCTCCAAATAAAAATTCAAAAGGACTGGGGATGTATCTCACTGGTGAAACACCCCTTGGTCAATCCTCCAAAACTCTGGCTTTTGGTATACTCTCTTAGAGAGATAAACCAAAGCTCCAGGGTAGTAACTCAGCAGACATGTAGGACATGAATATAAATTAGGATTATTTTTCAGCTGCTGTCTCCAGGTAGAATTTCTGCTTTTAAAAAACAAACAATCAAAAAAGCCAGAAGAGACTTATTTTGAATAAAAAATGAGCAACACTAGAACTTAGGTTCTCAAGTTCCACCAGAATCTCAATATTTGAATATATGAGTTGAAATGCAAGGTCTATTGCATTGTACCAGTTTTTGGTTTACCTGTAGGCAAAAAAATTGAAACATAAAAAGAGGAAATATTTTTTCCTTCCCCATCTCCTGAGGTCCATATAATAAGGTGGTATACCTACTAAAACAAAAAAAGACCATGAAAGTGCTAGAGAATTAAACAGATAGAAAAAAAAAAAACAATAAAAACTTTAGCTTTGAAAAGAGCTGTATTCCCTACATTGCATTGTACAGGATAACAAAACCACCATACAAAGTAAGAGTCTGACTGTACTGAAGAGTCTTTACCTGCTTCTTCCTCAGTCAAACCATTGCAGTACATAGCGTGTCGCTCAATCTTTGTGGCGGGGAAGCCTTGGGCACACAGTGGGCAGGATACCTGGGTACTAGATGAGAAGGTAGAAGCAGGCATTTCCTTCTCAGCATCTTCCCTGTGACCAACCTGAAGAACACGACGAACAGCAATTGTTATACCTTTAGCTTATCAACTACCTTTTCTCCTAAAGGACTGCAAAAGTCTCCATCCCATTTACTTTCAAAGAGACAATACCAATCAATTTATCAAATTCAGGGCCAAGGATTGGGAGTCACTAGTTAATGTTTATTCACTACATACTAAGTTGCCAACTACATACTAAGCATTATGTATGTTTTACTTATTTAATTCTTACACTTTTTTTTTTCTTTTTGGTACCAGGGATTGAATCCATGAGCACTTAACCACCAAGCCACATTCCCAGCCCCTTCTTCTTCTTCTTTTTTTTTTTTTTTGAGAAAGGGTCTTGATAAGTTGGCTGAGGCCTCCCTAAATTTCTGAGGCTGGCTTTGAACTTGTGATCTTCCTGCCTCAGCCTCCGAGCCTCATGGTGTGACCCACCATGCCCAGCCTAATTTCTCACAATCTTACAAAGGTATAGACATACCCATTTTACACATGAGAAAAGTACTGTCCAAAACAGCACAGAAACTTGTACAAAGTCACAAACAAATGAATGTCAACTATTTTCAAAACAAGGACTATCTGGATTCAAATCTTAAGGATCTCTACCATACCACAAGGCATAGCATTCATCACATAAAGGTGCTGTTATTTCCCATATTTCACATTTTATATATCAATAGCATCTTAAAGACATTTATTAAAAAAAGAAGAAAACTTGTGGTCATTGTGACTTTAAGATATAAGGCATCAGGGCTGTAGTGGTGGCTCAGCGGTTACAGTGCTTGCCTGGCATATGCCAAGTACACGAGTTCAAACCCTAGCACCATGTACACAACAAAGGAGCAGAGAAATGAAAGCCACATGAAAAACTAAATAAAATTGATTCTTTCTTTAAAAAAAAAAAAAAAAGATATAAGGCACCAAAAAAAAAAAAAGTTCTAAGCCAAATGTAGCACAGCTAGGATTTAAATTAAGAGCCTAGGTCTGTGCTTACACCAAAAAGACACAACACCTTTTGTGTTTTATTTGTGACTTTTTAGACCCAAATATTTAAAGACCCAAAGAAAAATCATTAGCTAAGACAATTAATTATGTTGAAACCACTCTTAAACCTTTTTTGTTACTCCTCAGTGTTTTTTGTTTGTTTTGTTTGCTTTAGTTTTGTTTGGTACTGGGGACTGAACCCAGGGGCACTCAAACACTGAGCTACATCCCCAGTTCTTTTTCATTTTTTATTCTGAGACAGAGTCTCACTAAGTTGCTTAGGGCCTCACTAATTTGCTGAGGCTGGCTTTGAACTTGAGATCCTCCTGTCTCAGCCTCCAAAGCCACTGGGACTACAAGCATGTGCAGCCATACCCAGCCTCTTCAGTGTATACAGTCACCATTTCTCCTATAGTTGCTACTGTCTTTCAGAGGCAGTTTTATTTTACCTACACAGGTTGGTCAGAGCCAATAATTCTGCAATGATTAATTCAATATTATGTGGGAGCATAGCAGCTACTGCCTAACACTTGCTTCAATGGACAGCATGTCCCATCCAATCAATGTGAAACTGTCCTGCACAGCTACTGCTTCCACTTAAGACCAAGGAGCACCTGGGCTGTCATTATCCCTTACTATAGCATAATATATTTATGGTACAAAAACAGGACCAAAACTGCAATTGATGGATAATTTAACTTCTGAATCAACTAAGGTTGTTATGGTTGTTGTTTATTTTGGGGTTTTGGCTTGTAAATTTGGGCCATCTCTAAAATCTATTGCTTCTGAGTATAATCCAGCAGAAAGGGAAAAAGGCCATTTATATGCCAAGCCAAACACACTTGCCGTCTGTTAATAAGACATACTCTAGGGCTGGAGAGGTGGCTCTGTGGCAGAGTGCCTGCCTGGCTTGTGCAAGGACCAGGTTTGAGCCCCAGTACCACATACACAACTAAGTGTCAGAAAAAAACCAGATGAAAAATATAAATAACACTGACTCTCTCTCTCTCTTTAAAAAAAAAAAAAAAAAAGACACTCTAGAAGGGAGAGATGAGAAACGAACTAACAATGGTTGAGTTCTTATACATGTCAGGCTCTGCCAAGTGTTTTCTATATCCATCCCTCACAACTCAACTGGACAAAGGTATTATTAGTATTATAGAAAGGGAAACTGAGGCTTTAAAAGGTAAAGTAACTTGCTAATCAAAGTTAATAAGTGAACAATCTAGACTTAAACCCAGGCCTGATTCACATCAAAACCTTCAGTATTCTCGTTCTACTATGTTGTGGCAAAAGCAGAAAGGCCTCCCTTCTAGTTTGTTTCTGGAAGCTGAATCTGAAGTTTTGGGGGAGACTATCTGACTTTATTATTCTTCTACTGGAGGTGGGAAGAGTCAAATAGGTCTGGAAGTTTTAGGTGTTAAGCTAAGTAAGTGGACTTCTCACAAATTCAGGTTCCTCTGTTCACAAACAGAGGAACAACTTTGTCTTTCATAAAACATGCAAAGATATTTGAGCAGGGGGGAAATCAATATGCCCTAAAATTTACAAGCAATCCTGAGTTACTGAAAGTGGGTGAATGAGTAGTTAGTTGGAATTCTAAAGTTCACTAAGCACAGAGATGTTACATAACATGAATGTCACTGGTGTTCACAACAGCACTACAATGCTCCTTTTGCATTTATCACCACCTCTATAAAATGCAGAGAATATACCCGAAACTATTAATGTACTTGAAAGGAAATAGCCTTTCTATTACTGTCTTATGGGTATGAGATTACTACCAACCATAATCAAAGACAACCAAGAAGTTTCTTGAATATTTTTATATTAAAAATAAAATATTTTCCCCAATACCATTAAAAAAGGTCTATTAAAATATTAACTCCTATGGAGGAATCTCAAGAGGGAAAATACAAGCAACACAGCTTTTATTTGGACTATGCAGTCAGGGATTTGATCTCTGCAGAATGACTTCTACTTCTTTTAAAATACTAACCAGCAATTTCTCAAAAGTGGTACTCAGACACTGAATCTTAATCCCGTAAAGAAAATCACCTCAAGAAAAGAACCCAGTGAAAAAAGGCATGTTCCACACATTACCAAACCCTCTAGCCCTCCCCCACCCAGTTTATATGTAGCTTAAGTTATTTGTTTAATCTTTTGCTTACCATATATAGGACTCTTAACACAATTTACTTAAAAATTTACTCGTTAAACTAGCTGTTTAACTCTGAATAACTTCTATTAACTCCTCTGAGAACAGAATATTTATCTGAGACTCCAACTAAGGGAAACAATCAGACATGATATTGAGAAACCATTATTTCCAAAGAAACCTGACTACTGTGGGAAATCAAATCAAGAGGGGCTACATAGTTCTGCCAAGGCTATTCCACATACCTTAGAATTGCTGAGCAACTACCCATCACTGGGGTAAGCTAATATCACTGAACAAGCACAATATTCACAAAGCAGTAAAATAATAACTATTTCTACATATATGCTTCTACTTGTGCCAAATCTTTGCTAAATGTTTTATAGTTTTTATCTAATTTAATCTTCAGAGCAATCCAATAAAATAAGTATTTCTGCCTCATTTTGATATGAAGAGCTGAAATTCAGAAGAGCACTCCTCTTCTGTACTCCACTAACACCCTAGGAATCTACCATGATATTTGTCAGATCACATTATAATTATCTGTTTATGTGTTTATTTTCTCCCTTAATCGGACCCTGTTGAAGGTAGGAACTGCATTTTTGTTATTTATCTTTGCAACCCTAAGAGTCTAAAACAATGAATAATACAGAGTTTAAAAACTATAAACACCTGCCTAATAAAAGAATAAATAATGAATTTGCCCAACATCAACATCACAAAGTGGTGAGATTGGCATTCAAAGTCATGTCTTCTAATTCCAAGGTGAAAACACCCTTCAATAAACAAGAAATGTTAAGACAAACAACCCTATTCACAGATTTCAAGGGCAAGAGTCCATATTCTTTGTAATACTATCTTTATGCACAGAAAATATTTAATTCTTTCTAACGATTAACTTGTAATTAGTAAATGATTATTCAATGACTTAAAAAGTACCATATTTCTAACTTCTTTTAACAGAAACTTCTAAGACTACTGTCCAGATATTAGCAAATAGCAATAGTAAAAGAGAACATTTGATGGGAACAAAGCTATACAATGCTACCTATTTGAGGTACAGTAGTACAGAATCCACACTGTAAATTCTAAATAGGATTCAGTATCTTTTGCAATGAGCCTTGATGAACTAACTAAAGGCTTGTAAGGCACTTTCTGTGTGCTTGGATATCTGTTAATACTACTCTGTTCCCCTGTTCCCATTTAGAAGGTTGTGTCCTTGCTGGGAAAAGGACCTAGAGGCCATTTTGACATTATCTAGCAAGATGTGTCTTCAGTAGCACTGCTGTAAGAAGTGTCATCATCTTTCCTACCACTGGCATCAGGGAATCCTGGTCTGTCATTTGTGACAGATCAGGTTTCAGGGGACCAGGCAGTATGCTTGATTCATGAATGCAGAATTTCTATGCATTTACCTACAGTCCTGGGAAGAGGAGGTACTGGGAATGGATCTAACTTTTACTGTAGAAATTGTTTCCAAAGAAAACCTAAGGATGCAGCTTGCCTAGCATGTAAGATCCTGGGTTAGATTCTTAGCCACACACACACACACACACACACACACACACGCACGCACACATACTCACACAGAGAGTAAGAGGAGGAAAAGAAGAAACATAAAGCATACAAAGGAATAGGAGAATTAAGGATTGTTTAAGGTGCTCAGGATAAGATAGTAAACACAAATATAATCAAAATCTTAATTTCCAGAGAAGAATTTGCTTAATTCTCAAGCTGCTTTTCAAAGGAATAGGTTAAAAGTTCAAATTCTTTAAAAGAATTACTAGTAGTTAAATTGCTTTGTCAGACTCAACATGAAAAATATACACTAAGAAACTTAACTAGAAGTATGAATTTCTACCAATTAGCTTTACAGCTGTTGCCAGATATGTGACATTGGTTAGGAAAGGTAATAATGAAAATAGATCTACTTATTTTATCTTGGGATTGTACTTCTGATAACATTTTAAAATTAGGACTGAAAATTAATTTATTTATTTAAATTAATTAGTTATTATTATGACGATTGTTCATCTCTATTATTTATCAATGTATAAGGGAGAAATACCCTAGAACTTTGGAAACAAATAAGTGTTCAAATTCTAGTTCTATCATTAAAAGAAGTAAGAACTAGCGCGAATTAATCACCTAAGCCTCTGTTTCCATTTTTGTAACATAAATAATGCATATAAAAGTACTCAAGAAAAAAAAAGTACTCAAGAAACAGTAACTATTTTTTTAAGAAATAGTGACAAACCGATCTTAATTATAAAAATTTCTCCCTGAAATAAATGTCTCCTGAAGTAAAATCCTATGCCATCTAAATCTTTTCAGTCAAAGTCAACATTGCATCACCAAGAAAACTAGCAGGGGCCAACAACTAAGAAAAATTATAAAGGAGAATAATTCATCTCCTTATCTCCCATTATTATTCTTACTTCATCCAGGGTCTCTCTGCCACCTGGTGAGTCTTCTCTTTCAAGGTCAAGAGTTTCAGGGGAACTTAGCTGTGTCTCTGTAATTTAAAAAATTAAAATACCATTAATTTTCATGTTGAGTTTTAATGATTAAAAAAAAGCAAACACCTATTTTCTCCTAAGTTTATTATAGAGACAATAACAGTCTAGTTTGCTTCCTCTTAAAGCTTTACTGAGGCATAATTTACATACAACAGAATTTACCAAATTTCAGCATATAATTTGATGAGTTTTGACAAATATATACATTTATAAATGGTACCATTTATACCACAATAAAAAATAAAAACATTTCCAATACCCCATAAAGTTTTCCTGTCTCCTTCTTGTAGTTAATCATAAGAACATGCTTGGGGCTGGAGCCGTGGCTCTGTGGTTACAGCGCTTGCTCAGCATCCGCGAGTATGCTAGTTCAAACCACAGCACCACGTACACAATGAAGTCTCAGAGCAACAAACGCCACATGAAAAACTAAATAAAAATTGTTTCTCTCTTTCCTTCTCTCTCACTGTCCCTCTCTCTTAAACCAGCTACCATACAATTGCTAGAAGAAAACTTAGGACCAACAATCCAGCATTTGGGAGTTGGCAAAAACTTTCTCAACAAGACTCCTAAAGTGAAAGAATTAAAGTAAAAAATCAATGAGTGGGATGCCATTAAACTAAAAAGTTTTTTCACAGCCAAGAAACTGGTCAAAACTGTCAAGAGACAACCTACAGAATGGGAGATAATCATGGCCTGTGATTCCTCCAACAGGGGACTAATATTCAAAATTTACAAAGTACTCCAAAACCTTAATACCAAAACACAAACAATTCATTCAATAAGTGGGCCAAAAAGCTAACCAGAAACTTCTCAACAAAGGAAATTGAGCTGGCCAATTAATATATAACAAAGTGTTCTAAATCACTATAATCAGACAAATCCACATCAAAGCTACATTAAGATTTCACCTCACTCCAGTCAGATTGGCAAAGATGAAGAATATAAATAATAACAGATGCTGGAGAGGTTGCAGAGAGATAGGAACACTAGCACACTGTTGGTGGAACTGCAGACTGGTACAACCACTATGGAAAGCTGTGTGAAGACTTCTTTAAAAATCAGGGATGGATCCAGCATACTACCCAGTCCCTCTTCTGGATATTTTCCCAGAGGACCTGGAATCAGCACATTACAGAGACACAGCAAAATCTATGTTCATAGCAGCTCAATTTATAATAGCTAAATTATGGAACCAACCCAGATGCCCCTCACTGGAAAAATGGATCCAAAAGCTCTGGTATAAGCATACAATGGAGTTCTATTCAGCTATTAGAAACAATTATATTATGGCCTTTGAAGGTGAATGGATGGCAATGGAAGAAATCAGGCTGAGCAAAATTAGCCAATTCCAGAGACTTAAGGATCAAATCTTTTCCTTTATTTATGGAAACTAGAATAAAAGCCACTTTGGGTAAAAGGTAGTCAAGCTCATGTACTAGACCTACCAAAGGCGTAGCAACACTTATACAATGAGATTCTACTCAGCAATTAAAAACAATGATATTGCAGCCTTTGAAGGTAAATGGATGGCAATGGAAAAAATAATGCTGAGCAAAGTTAGCCAACCCCAGAAAGTCAAGGGTTGAATGTTTTCACTCATTCATGGAGGCTGGAGCTAAACCCAAGCCTGAGTGAAAGGTAGTCAAACTCATGTATTAGACCCAACAAAGGCATAGCAACACATATTCTAGGGCAACCATAGATATATAGGCGAAGGAGAGGGGAAGGGAAAATGGGGGGAAAATAAGGAAACGATCAACAATGTAGCATACTCTTTACCGCCCCCCAAGAATCCAAATAATACTTATACAATCACTTAATTCTGGAAAATGCACAACCTACGCATTTATATCATTTGTAGGGGCAAAATATAGAAGAATCAAGAGACTGGAGTGTGGGCAAAATGGGGATAATTCTGGTTTAAGAACATACGCATATCATACTGTTACTCTGTATGCATTTATGATTGTACAATAACTCAACTCCTTAATAAAATATTAAAAAAGAAAAGAAAAGGTAGATAGCAAGGTATCAGAAATCCAGTAAAATCGCAGGAAAGTGCTTACCGGGACAAACAGTGATTTCTTCTGCAGAACTCTCTGGCATAAGGACTAAGCTTCTCTTATTGGTCAAAGCAGCAATGCTGAAAGAGAACCAAACCCTTAGTGAATTCCCAGTAAAATAAATCAGAACTCAGGGCCAAAAGCAACAGTGAGTCATTCACAAAGCCACAGGTAATCTGATTCCTGCTGTCCAATACTACAAAAGCACAAGCAGGGAAGTAAGGAATCCATAGAGAAGACTCCAGGCCAGAAACAGGGAAAATAAACATGCTTACAACTTTGGTTACAGTGAAATAACTGAATAAAAAGAAACCTCCCTTTTGGAATCTTCACAAAGGGCAGTGGAAGGGTAAGAATTATCTGCAAATATCACTGAAGACAAAAACTCCACTCCAATATAAAAATGTCAAACATGTTTTATAGCCTCCACTTCAGCCTTCTGAAGGCTACAGACATGTAAACTCAGAAGAGAAGATACGGAGATTCTCCTGAGAGCACACTAACTTTTCCATCACCTTACAGTTAAATGTCCTGTTTACCTGGAGATGTGGTTTTCCAAACAACAAAAATTAAATACAATTCCAAACAACCCCACAGCAAAAATCTATCCACACAAGTTGAATTTCTCTTCCAAGGAAAACTTAATTATAAATGACCTCCCTCATCCAACCTTCTGGTTTTCCCTACCTGTCATAGAATGCAAACTCCTCCTGACACTGGAGAGATCTGAGCATCTAACTAGTCCTCTCATGCTTCACAGAACTTTATGATTAGTTTGATCAAGTATGCAAGAAGATGCTTAAAAACACAAATCCTCATATCAACCAAGCACCACAGAGAAGAGAGAATAGCCACCACTGACTCATGATAAATAACTAAATTCTGACAGGAAACCACAAGTGATTTCTCTCTCTAAATAAAACATCTCATAGCATTTGTTATAAACCCAAGCCAGACACAGTTTACTCTGCATGTGACATTACAGTTCTATTCAAAGGGTCCATCACAAAACAATTTGCTGACATTTATAAAATGGGCTAATCAATTTGAAGTCAAACCACATTGCCTACAATTTCAACTCTCTCCTGGTGACAAAGTGTATAATCATTTATTAAAACCTACATCTGCTCTGCACAGACTCACTACAATAAAGCAGAAGGCTTACAGGGAATAGGTCTACTCCAGTTAAAAATACTTCTAAAACTGTCTTAACTGCAGGACAATCAACCAAATCCATATTCTTCAGCCCAGGAAGAAATATCTAGTACGTCCACCAAAAGCCTAAGAAAGAACACTATCTATCTATATTATATACCAAATGGCAACTGGGCCTCAACTTTTATATGGGAGATGACAGTCACTCAACACAAAATTATGTTCTTGAGAAATTCCCAAAACTTGGGGCTGGAGCAGTGGCTTGGTGGTTATAGCGCTTGCCCAGCATGTGAGTACTCGAGTTCAAACCCCAGCACCACATACACAACGAAGTCTTGGAACAAGGAAAGCCACATGAAAAACTACATAAAAAACTATTTCTCTCTCTCTCTCTCTCTCTCTCATTGTCCCTCTCTCTCTCAAAAAAAAAAAAATATATATATATATATAAAAGAAAAGAAAAAAGAAATCCCCAAAACTTGACTATGAAACAAAGGGGAAAGTGGTTGTAAATCCAATCCAGTTAATTACACAGTTTATAACCAATCAACCACTACCTATTATTAGAGTAAAAAGACTTAGAAGGCAACCCTATCAATCCAATCAGCAAGAATAATGGAGAAGATACTACAAATATAACCATATATAGGAAATATGAGATACAAACAGATTAAAAGTGGCACAGAAATCTGTGGCCTGAATAATATAAAGGCTTCAAAGAGGATATAAGTCTTGACAGTAGATTTAAAAGATGTATAAGGTTCAGAAATGCAGATAAAATAAACATAAGCAGAGGGAACAATTGGAGAAACAAGATAAGAAGAACAAAAGCCCATAAAGAATCAGTCTAGAGATTCAAATTGGTAAAGGAATCTAGTGTTAGTTAACAGAATAGCAGGAAATGACCACTTTTTAGGAATAAGGTAAATGGGATTTATGATAAGATGACCAGAGTGGACAAGAAAACCTCTAAGATCTCTTCCAGACTCAAAATTCTAGGTTTCTATGAGATGAATATTTGACAGCTTGGAGATAATAATGATTTCTCCTCATCTGTGCTAAACGTTCCCTAGCAAGTTGTCCAGGTAGTGTCATTCATGTGGTTCATCTTTCTTATGCTGGTACCATCCCAAGAGAATTGAACTCACAAAGACATACAATCTCACCTTTGTGAGGCAGGTACAGAGTTTCCTTCTTCAGAAGTTTCTTCAACAAATAGCCCTTGGGAAGACTGCAAAGAAATATGTAACATCCTAAATACACAGGCACAGATGAACTGGTTTCTCCTTCTTTATAAAAAGAAAATAACAGGGCTGAGGATGTATTTCAGTCATAGAGTACTTGCCTAGCAGACATGAAGTCCTGGGTTCAAACCCAGCACCACCAAAATAATAATAATTGTTCAACATTATTACTCAGCAACAAGAATTAAAACATTTTCTTAAGTCATTAAGTTTCAGTGAAAAGACTCCTGTGTGGTCAACGACTCATATTTAAATCAGAAATCAGATCTATATCACCTACTAACTGTAATCTTACAAAAGTCACATTTGAATCGCTTGCCTCATCTGCCCCACAGAATATTACTATGAGAATTAAACAAGATAACATATACAATGTACTTTGTAAAATGTAAGACCTATATAAATAGGTCAAATGGTAAGTCAAATGCATTATGATGCCAGGCAAAGAAATTATAAAGCTTTTGTTGTGGAAGGGAAAATAGAAAAATACAGTTTTCAACAGAAACACTGAGCTGGGAAAAACACTGTGAGCCATGAAAAATATCTCTCTGAGCACAGCCAAGACATAACATAGAACATCCCCAAGGGAAAGCTATAAAGATTCTTTTATCTACAAATCTACCACTATGCTTTGCTATCTAACCACAGGCTACCTTTTAAGAAATGCAATGGCCAGGGAGGTGGCACACACCTATAATCCCAGGGACTTGGAGGCTGAGGCAGAAGAATCACAAATTTGAGGCCAGCCTCAGCAACTTAGTGATACCCCATTTCAAAATAAAAAATAAAGAAGCGCTAAGATGTAGGTCAGTGAAAGTGTTTCTGGATTCAATGCCCAGTACCACAAAAATAAAAATAAAAATAAAACAATAGAAAAAGAAAAGCAATGATAGGGACTGTAATAAGAAAAAGATATGGTAGAGTCAATGCAAATATCAACCCATTAAATGTAGATGCACAGAAAAAGCAACCATGAAAAAGCAGCAACTACTACCTCAGGTAGTCTTCTGAGAAAGTACCCTGACTATGAAGCTTCTTCCAGTAGATATAAAGCAGCTGCCTAAAGTTTTCAGGGATTCCTAACAGGGTAAATAACCTAAACAAATTAGTCATCTCTTCACCACTCAGGTAAATGATGAAATACTCTTTAAAAAAAAAAGGGGGTGGGGTGGGGGTAGCTAAATTGAGTCTTCTGTAAAGTTGTACAATGATCAGGAATATAGTCATTATGAAAAATAAGTTGAACTAAAAGGACTAAAATATAATAGCAATAAATACTTCACTTGACTTTATTTGAACTCAGCAGTGACAAATAGTTTTTTTAAATTGTAAATTAAAAAAAGCAAACACTGACACCTAGTGTCCACTTAATAGAATTTTGCTGGCTTAAAAAGGAGTGCTTGACTAAGCCTTAGCACTTCAGAAGCCATCATGAAAATAATCAGTTATAAGACACTTCCATCTCTACCTTAGGCTAACCATATCTCAAACTTTCCTACTATAATAGTTTAAAAAGTAATGTGCACCTCTTAAGTTCTAGGCCTAATTCCTATCATTTTACATGCATTATATCCTTAAATCTTCACAAGATGGGGCTGGAGCGGTAGCTTGGTGGTTACAGTGCTTGCCCAGCATGCACAAGTACACGGGTTCAAACCCCAGCAACCCGCGTACACAACTAAGTGTCAAAGCAACTTAAGCCATGTGAAAAACTCAATAAAAATTCATTCTGTCTCTGTCTCTCTCTCTCTCTCTCTCACTGTCCTTCTCTCTTTAAAAAAAAAATCTTCACAAGAACCTTATGAGGCAAAATTTATTATACTATTTTAGAAAGGAGGAAGGTGAAACTTGGAGAGAGTAAATAATTTATCCAAAATCATATAATTGATCAAAAGTGGAGTTGGGACATTCCTAACTCCAAAATCCCACTCTAACCACTACTGTTATGATGTTTGCATAACCATTTTAACAAGAAATCCCAAATTATGTCTTCATTTCAGTAAACTATTTTAATTTCTAAATTTATACCTAAATAGAAGTAATCTAAATGTAGCAGCACAATGAGGTTCTTCCAGAATATGAAAATAAGATAGCAAAATGTGCAAACAAAATTGATTAGACTACCTAGATCTAAATAAAGTGAACAGAAAAACATGGAAATGAAACTTTAAGGAAGCTGTAGTCTAATCAAGATACTGCACTTTGCCTAAAGAACTAAGAGAAAAGCAATAGTTTGCAATGAATCTAAAAAAAGAAAAATCCAAAAATCAAACTCAAGTAGCATTTTCAACACTGTGGCCTGGGAAGTGAAAGTGAATAAACCATCAGCTGCTTCTGTTGTGGGGCGGCAGTAGCTTATCAGGCCTTCCCACAGACTAAACCATCCCTTAAATTTTCCATTTTTTTATTACTATTTTTTGATTACTATTACTATTTCAGCTACTATTTCCAGATACATTCATCCTAGCACACGGTACAATATATGGTGGATCTGAGTAGTTTGGTTACTAAAAATGTCTTTAGTCCATAATAAAAGTATATATACACCAGTTTGAAGTTTGACGAGTAAAAGTCAGTTCTCAGAACTCTACACATGTGGTAATTTCTGAGAAACAAGTTCCAGCATGTGGACTGAAAAATTAAGGATCAGACTCTGAAAAGTACTGACCACATCAAAATCTCCCTGTCATAATACCCCAATGTAACCTCTTGGTCTTCATTAATAACTTTCCTTGTCTCAGTAATGTCAGAAATGAGTTATCATCTGAATAGAAAGTTTTAATAACCTTCATTATAGACTAAGCCATTTGACCCAAGGTAAATGTTTTTTCAGAGTCCCAATTTCTGGGACTCTCTTGCTATCTCTATCAACTAAGGAGTTAAAAATGTGGGCAACTCTAACAAAGTCATTTTCAACAGAAAATAGTTACAAACACATAAATTCTTTATACACATAATTCCTGAAAGCAAAAAATTAGGATGAAAAGTAAAATTACAAATGTAATATTTTCATTATTTGCCTATAAAATCAGTAAGCTTGTTTCATTTTTTAAAGTGTTGGCAAGGTAACAGTTAACCATGTATTTTCATGGATTGCTAGAGGGAGAAAATACAAATTTGAACAATCCTCTGAAAAGCAATGTGGTAATAAATAGCAAATCTGTATGCTCACAATTCTTTAACCTAGCATTTTTCTGGCTCTCTATTCCTAAGGATACTGACTGAATGAATAAAGAAAAGTTTCACATAACATATATCACAACCAAACTACCCACCAATAGGAAAAATTTTTTTAAATATGGTGAATTCAAAATCCAGAATTCATTAAATGTTAAATCTATAGATAATTTTAACATGAGAAAATGATTACATACTATTAAGTTAAAAATACAATAATAGTCTAATATGAGGACTGAGGAGTATAAGCTCAGTGGCAGAATGCTTGCCTACCACATACTTGTGTGAGGCCTAGGGTTCAATCCCCAGCACTGTAGAAAGAAAAGAAAAAAAAAAAAGACTACATTAAGGTACATTTTTCATTTCTCAGATTGGCAATGATCAAGAAGTGTGATGACAACGTGTTGGTACGAATATGAACTAGTATTCACATGTAGCTAGTGGTCATATAAATGTATACAACCTCTCTGGAGGGTAGTTTGACAATAGCTAACAAAATTGTACATGCAGATACCCTTTGATCCACCAATTGTCAATATGAAATTATCCTACAAATACTTCCCATGTGGATGAAATGTTCACTGCTTAAGAGTAATCACTATAGTGCTGTTTGTAATAGGAAAATATTGGAAGTAACTTAAATGTTCACTAATAGGCCACTGGATTAAAATAAACTATCATTCATCATACAAGGCACATTCCACATCCAAAAACAAATGAAGAAATTTGTTACGTACTGTTATAGAATGACCTCTTAGACACATTAAACAAAAAAGGTAAGGGTAGAATACAATGTTCAGTATGCTATCATTGTGTTAAAAAAAAAAAAAAAAAGGTGGGGAAAAGAAGATGTATATTGTTTGTATTACATAAAATACCTTGGAAAGATACACTAGAAATTAGTAGCATAGATTGAGCCCAGACAGGGGAAATGGTTGGCTGGAGAGTGGAGACAAGGGACAGATTTATAAATTTATACCTTCTTGAATTTTGATTCCTGTGAATACACTATTACCTAGTCAAAAACTTAACTTTTTGGAAACAAAAATTTTAAAGACTAAAAAATGATGGGATATCCCAAAATGACAGAATAATGTTTTCAAGTATATTTAATAAATAGAAAAAGCATATTTAATAAAAAGGATGAACGAAAAAGTGCAGGTAAGAAAGAACATTTGCATTTCAGTCTTTATTTTGTTCAAATATTAAAAAGAGGGCTGGAGGGCTGGGGTGGTGGCTTGATGGTTGGAACACTTGCCTGGCATGTGTAAGAACCTGGGTTCAAAACTCCGCACCACACACACAACTAAGTGTCAGAGAAACAAAGGTCAGATGAAAAAATAAATAAAATTGACTCTCTCTTTGTCTCTCTCTCTTCTCTATCCCTCTTTCTTTTTAAAAAAAAGGAGAGAGAGAGAGAGAGAGAGCGCACGAGCTGGAGCAGTGGCTCGGCAGTTACGGTGCTTGCCTGGCTGTGCAAGTAGCGAGTTCAAAACCCCAGCACCACGTACACAATGGAGTCTCGGAGCAACAAAAATCACATGAAAAACTAAATAAAAATAAAAATTGCTTCTCTCTTTCTCTCTCACTGTCCCCTCTTTCTTTAAATTGGGGGGGGGGGGCTGGAGCAGTGGTGGCCTCAGCAGTTACCAGGTGCTTGCCTGGCATATGCGAATATGCAAGTTCGAACCCCAGCACCACATACAAAGAAGTGTCAGAACAACGAAAGCCAAATAAAAAACTAAATAAAATAGATGCTCTCTCACTGTCCCTCCCTCCCTTAAAAAAATTAAAAAGAAAAATGTATTTTATATGCACAGAAATAACGATGCTTGCCTCTTGGTGATGGGATTATTGGTCATTTTTTTCTCTATGATCTCTTTATTAATTTTCTGTATTACTTTAATAATCAATGAATTACTTTAATAATTGGGAGGGGAGACCACAAAAGTACAAATAGCTAAAATAATCCTTGTTTAATCTGTGAAAATATCATCCTTAATTACAGCATCACTGACCCTTACCTGACCATGACTGGTTGTTGGTTCTTCCTCCAACAAAAGTTTCTGTTTCAAGCTTTTAATTGGGCTTTCTTGGAAATCCTTGGGTTTTGAGTGCCAGACAGATGCCCTAGACTCCTGCCTCTCCTCTGTGTCTTCATCTCCCATATCTTCTGAGATGCCTTCATTTTTTTCACTAGCCTGATCTCCTTGGCCACATTCATTCTGGATCAGAGAAGGAGGGCTAGGTAACACTGGTTCCCCAAACCCTTTTTTTTTTAAAAGCTGCCTCTGAGCCATTTTCAAGCTCTTTTGATAAACCTCCAACTGGCAGAGAATGACCTTGGTATACTGGTTAGGGTCTATTCCAGCAGGGGAGAATGGAATACCCCAGAAGTAGTGCACAGTGCCCCCAATGTCCTGGAGAACTTTGGCATCTGCTGGGAGAGGCAGACAGTGCCTAGATGTGTCCCCCCTACCCTGGGCAGCTTTGAGAAAAGTACAACCCCTCCCAGTACTTTCCTGTGGCTTCCCACACTTTGTGTGCTCAGACAAGTGGCCAATACATCTGTCAAAACATTTAACGTTCTCATTCTCAAACACTGGCTGGCTTGACTGGTCCCAGCTTCCTGAGCTGCCAGAGACCGGCTCCTCTTCAGTGTTTTCAGTGTGGTCCCAAGGCTCCTCTCTTTCCTCAGCCTCGTTTCCCTGACTGACATGTGAGCCTTTAAACATTGATGGAGGTACCAGCTGCCATATGCCTGTAGGTATTTGAGAAAAAGTAGGGCTAAGGACAAACTGTTTTATTAAGAGGGCTTGGTAAGCTATCACTTACCAAGAATTACAAAATGTGGGTAAGAAAGGCTCTTCTTTGGGTTTAACCAAAGGTCAGTTTTTCCTTGGAGATAAAAGTATGCTGGATATTAGTGAGATCTCAACTACTTTCTGTTTGAACCTCTTTAATACCATGAAAGGGATTTTGGGTATTTCTGCTCTCAAAATGAGATCCCTATGATATGGTTATAGTTGATGAGTAGAAGGAGTCAGAACATGCCTTCAGTGGTCCCAGAGTCAGTGGTTTTCTCTTGGTGGGACTGTGAAGATGGTCCAGTGGCCAGAGGTCGAGATCTGGTAGCAGAAGCATCAGATGGCCGGCAAGTCTGAAACAAGTGATCCCACACCAGAGCAGGTTTATTATTAAAACAGCTATATATGAAGCGTCACAGGAAGGACAAAAAGGAGAGGCCACTGTCCCTAGGAGTTTCTCTTCTCCAATATGTAGATGCTCAATTCAAATGAATTCCACAATGTGTATGAATGCCTATGTGCAAAGTGCTGTACTAGATCACTATATTACACCCTTTTCTAATACAGAAGGGTGAATGACTAAATGGTAGCTTGGGCTGGGTGCAACGGCACATGCCTGTAGTCCCAGATATTTGGGAGACTGAGGCGGGAGAATCACTTGAACCTGTGAGTTCAAGGCCAGCCTGGGTGAGATTCCAAGACCCCATCTCAAAATAACCAAAAGAATCAAGAATGGCTTAGAACCTGCCATTGGCAATACCCTTAATATTTAAAGTAATTTTAATTGCACATATTTGAATCACAATTTAACATTATCTTATTATTTTAATAACTACCCATTCCTGCTCATTCCCTTTGTTCTCCTCGCAAATCAGTGTGGGCAAACACCTGCTCGTGGTTCATTTGGAATTCTTGGTATTCTCTAACTCTTAATTTTCAGAAGCTGCCAACTTGCTGTGGTTCTTTTAAGCCACAGACTGAAAAAAAATTGGTGGGATGGAGGAACACTCTTTCAAATATGAACTAAAACACTTCAATTTGGGTTAACCAACAATTCAATGTGGATTTTAAAAATCATCTGTTAGTTGAAAACGCTATAAATTCCCATAACTATTTCCTAATGCAAGTATAACACCGTGGAACTCAAAAAACTTGCTGATAAATCTCACAAACTTTTTCAACATAGCATATTTACATTAAGGCTTTCAGCAATGGCTTTTCTCAAAAGCTCCTCTTCTTCCTCCTCCTGGCTGTTCACCTCCCTTGCTTCCTGCTCACTCATTTTGAGAGCCAGAGCAAACTGTTCTTCTTCTGTCATCTCTGTAAGAGTACAGGGAAAAGAGAGGGAAGGATACCACCACCAACAAATTAGCATGGAATTTTAAAAAGTAGAATTATTAAACTTTTCAACTGAAGACACTAAAAACCATTAATTATAACTTCATAATCTAATAAATGAGGAAAGTCACAAAAGTAAAGAGTTTGTAAAGATCATTAGCAGCAGTTAAAAAAGAATCCTGGGTTTTCAAGAATGTAAGCTCCTGAAGGTATTGTCTCTGCCTACACTGTCCATTGTATCTCCAGCATACCGAGTGCATGGCACTTGATAGTTAAATATTTGATGAGTGAATAGGAAAACTACTCTAGAGCTTTTAGTTAAACACCACACTGCTTTATGCTCAACATTTAATCTGAATAATTTTACTCTTCAGAACCCTCTGATTTATCTAATAAAAAAGAACATTACTAGTAACCAGAATGTGATCTTCAAACACCATTTTCCATTAAAATCAATTGTAATGTACTACAGAAATGTTTGATTCCAAGTCTACAGCATGAAACATACAAATGAACTAGAGTGTCTTTCACAGCTGTGAGTAAAGTATCATCAGACATGACTAGGGTCATATCAAAAGAACTCAGGACACAAATTAAAAAAAAAAAACCTCTAGCTGTCCAAATATGGCCAATAAGGGAACACAATCGATACATGCTGAATAAATCGAAAAACTGAAAGGAAATGAGCAAGCTAATGAATATATGAGAAAGTGTTCTAGATGGCTAGTAATCAGAGAAATCCAAATCAAAGCTACATTAAGATTTCATCTCACTCCAGTCAGATTGGCAAAGATGAAGAATATAAACAATAACAGATGCTAGAGGGGTTGCAGAGAGATAGGAATCCTAGCACACTGCTGGTGGAACTACAGACTGGTACACCCACTCTGGAAAGCTGTGTGGAGATTCCTCAAAAAATAAGGATGGGGCTGGAGAGGTGGCTCGGCGGTTACGGCACTTGCCTGGCATGTGCAAGTACGAGAGTTTAAATCCTAGCACCACGTACACAACGAAGTCTCGAAGCAACAAAAGCCACATGAAAAAATAAATAAAAATTGTTTTTCTCTATCTCTCTGTCACTGTCCCCCTCTTTAAAAAAAAAAAAAAAAAAAAAAAAAAAAAGGATGGATCCAGCTATCCCTCTTCTGGGTATTTTCCCAGAGGAGTTAGAATCAGTACATTACAGTGACATAGCAGAAACTATGTTCACAGCAGCTCAATTTACAATAGCTAAATTATGGAACCAACCCAGATGCCCCTCTCACTGGATGAATGGATCCAAAAGCTCTGGTGTGTGTGTATGTATACACACACACACACACACAAAATGGAGTTCTATTCAGCTATTAGAAACAATGATATTGCAGCCTTTAAAGGTAAATGGATGGCAATAGAAGAAATCATGCTGAGCAAAGTTAGCCAAATCCAGAGAGTCAAGGCCACATGTTTTCCCTAATTTGTGGAGGCCAGAGCAAAACCCTGGCTTGGGTGAAAGGTAGTTAAACTCATTTGTTAAACCCAGCAAAGGCATAGCAACACATAATCTAGGGCAACCATAGATATGTGGGGGAGAGAGTGGTAAGGGGAGAAGGAGGGAGGATAGGAAGGGTTCTACAATTAACAATGTAGCATATTCCCCACCCAAGAATCCAAATAATACTTATATAATCATTTAATTCTGGAAAATTCACAATCTAAACCCTTATATCAGTTGTAGAGGCAAAATATAGAAGAATCAGAAACTGGGATTGGGGTAACATGGGGGTAACTGGTTTAGGAGAAAATGCATATCATATTGTTACTTTATACGCATTTATGATTATACAATAACAACTCCTAAATAAAAAAATTTACAGGACTGGGGCAGTAGCTCAGCGGTTACAGCACTTGCCTGGCATGCACTCGAATTCAAACCCCATCACCACATCCTCAACAGAGTGTCAAAGCAATAAAAACTAAGTAAAATTGATTTTCTCTCTCTCTCTCTCTCTCTCTCTCCCTCCCTCCCTCCCTCTCTTTAAAAAAATAAAATCAAAGAATTGAGTAGACATGTCTTAGTTGGGTAGAAAGAGGGGATTCTGATTTCAGACAGCTCTCTGAGTCTATGAAATCAAGAGTTGAGGTCTAATTAAAGAGCCTCTGGCCCCACTGTTTCTATGAGAAGTTTTATACAGAGGGAAGAATGCTTAGGGGATCTTGCCTCCCAACAGTCAATTTTTGTCCTGTTGAGGATGATATCACCTCCATTCAGAAATACCAACCAAGCTGTCACATGTATTGATATAAAATAATTTATGGTATTCTTTTATCATTCTTTCCATGAATACAGAATCAGTATTGCTATTCACCTATTTTAATTCTGCTGCTATTAATTTGTGTCATCTACTCTTTTCCTTTATCAGTCTATTTAGAGGTTTATGCATTTAAAAAAAAAGAGAGAAGGACAGTGAGAAAGAGATAAAGAATTTTTATTTAGTTTTTCATGTGGCTTTTGTTGCTCCGAGACATCATTGTGTACGTGGTGCTGGGGTTTGAGCTCGTGTACTCACGCTTGCTGGGCAAGCACCGTAACTGCCGAGCCACTGCTCCAGTCCCAAGGTTTATACAGTTTATTAAACCTATTTTTTGTGTAATTTTTTTCTCTATTGTATGCCATCTTTTATTTTATTGATTTCTGCTGTATTTCATTTCATTTACTTTGTGCTAATTTTACTCTTCAATTATCACTTTTTTATTTTTATTTTTTGAGAGAGAGAGAGTTAGTTCACTTTTATTTTCTCATCAGTTTTTGGTTTTCCTCCACCTAGTCATGTAGTGGTGCTGGGGATTGAATCCAGATCCTCGTATGTGCCAGGTAAGCGCCCTACTACTGAGAGACACCTCTCCAACCCATATTATCACTCCTTAAAGTGCAAGGCTTGGATTACTGATTTTAAACTTTTCTTCTTCATATAAAGCTATTAATTTCCCTGTAAATGTTGCTTTAGTTGTGTCCCACGAGTTTTGATACGTTTCCATTTTCATTCCTTTCAAATTCAGTTTGGATATATTTTTTTGTTTGTATTCAATTTCAGGGATCCCTTATCCTGTTAATTTTGTGTTACTTTTTAAATATGTTCAACATTTTTATTTGCTACAGCATTCTTTTACTACCTAGAGTGACACACCAAAACCCTTCTGCCTCAGAATTTTCAAATGCTATTCCTTCTCCTAGAACCCTCTTTTCTGTTCTCTTTACCTGCCTCGTTTCTATTTTCCCTTCCTTCAGAGCTCGTCTAAAACATCATTTCCAAACTACAGATTTCTCTAATCCTCCAGAAGAGTCCAGTCTGCTTTTTAATACCTATCAAAATTATGTTAAGTATTATTAAGTAATTGTTTATTTAATATCTTTAGTGACAAAATATAGATTCATTGAATATAACAAATGTAATATTCTGATGCTAGATGTTGACAATGGTGGAGAATGGTGGAGGCTTAATATATGTAGGGGAAGGAATATATGGGAATTTTCTGTACTTTCTACTCATTTTTGCTGTGAACCTAAAACTTCTCTAAAAAATAAAAGTCTATTAATAATTTTTAAAAATTCAAAGGTTCAGGCTAGTTAGTTGCTCAATAAATATTACTTGTGTCTGTTGTAAAAGTAATTTGCATTGTAGATTCAATTCAACCTTAAAATTCCTGCATGTTTTTTTATAAAACTGAAAAGCAAATTCTGAAATTCATATGAAAATTCTAAAATTTATATGGAAATGGAAAAGATCTAGAATAGCCAAAGCAATCCTTAGAAAGAATAAAGATAGAGAAGTTACTCTGTCTGACATCAAACTTGCTATATTTACTACAGTAATCAAGGCCTAAGCATTAAATAGATCATTGTGACAGAATTGACAGGAAACATCCATATAAATAATTTCCTACAAAGGCAATCTCAAAGCACAAAAGAGTCTTTTCAATAAAATGGAAATCTGTATGGAAAAAAAATTAACTGAACGCTATTTTAAACCACACCTGTGGGGGGGGTGTTACCAACTAAATTATATTGCTGTATTGTATGCATCTATGAATATGTGACAACAAATCCAATCATTATGTATAATTAAAATGAATAAAAAACACATACACTGAAAATTATCCGCCTAAACATAAAAAGTAGAACAAATTCATAAAAGAAAATTTTGCACTCTTGGGGTGGGCAGATATTTACAAAAACAAATATTAAATTCTTCTGCTTAAAAAAGATACTACTAAGAAAATAAATAGGCATGTCACAGAACTGAAGAAACTATCTGTAATACTACCATAAAGAACTCTCAACGGGGCTGGAGTGGTAGCTCCATGGTTACGGCACTTGCCCAGCATGCGCAAGTATGCGAGTTCAAACCCCAGCACCACATACACAACTAAGTTTTGAAGCAACAAAAGCCACATGAAAAACTAAATAAAATTGATTCTGTATCCCTCTCTCTCACACTGTCCCTCTTTAAAAAAAAAAAAAAACTCTCATAACTCACTAATTAAGGCAAACAACCCAGCTTTTAAAAAGATGAATAGATTCATCTTTTTGAATAGATGCTTCACAAAGTAAAATATGCAAACAGCCAAAGAACACATAAAAAGGTGCTCATTAGTCATCAAGAAAACACAAATTAAAACTAGAAAGAGAAATTGCTACACACTCAACAAAACACATAAAATGAAAAACACTAACAAACATCAGATATTCTTAAGGCTGTAGAGCAACCAGAATGTTCATATACTGCTTCAGGGAGTAATCACTTTGGAAAAATGATAATTTGTTATAAAGTTACAACATACCTACAACACTATTACCCAACAACAGAAAATATGTCCACAAGATGATTTATATAAGTATGTATATACAGAAGCTTTCTACACAACAGGCAAAAACTAGAAATATTCCAAGTTTCTATCAGTGGGATACTGTATTTTAAAAACTAGTAGGTTCATACAATGAATTGACTCTTAACAATAAAAAGTCATGAACTGGGGCTGGAGCGGTGGCTCAGTGGTTTCGGCGCTTGCCTGGCAAGCACGAGGACCCGGGTTCAAACCCCAGCACCACATACACAACTAAGTGTTGGAGCAACCAAGGCCATGTGAAAAACTAAATAAAGTTGTTTCTCTCTCTGTCTCTCTCACTGTCCCTCTCTCTTTATTTAAAAAAAAAAAAAGTCATGAACTTCTGGTACATATAAGGAGGATGAATCTCAAAAGCATTATGCCTGGGTACTTTGACATAAAAAGGGCATCCATGTTTGAAGATGCCTTGGTGTACAAGTCAGAGCCCAAAGAGAGCAAAAAGATCATCCACACTGGGAAATGGCCTGGCAGAGGGTGCTGGAGCCCTAATAAGATGAGTAAGGTATCTGCATAAGTGAGGAAATGGCAGTGGAGTTGGAGGAACAGTAGTATATAAGGGGGAAACTGATGAAATAATAATAAATTAAGGGTAACAGAAGACAGGCTTTATCTTTGGAGGAAAGAGTGACATCTTTAAAAAGAATCATAGATTAAAAGAATCAATATAAACTTATTCTTTTTAATATAAATACAGAAATAAACATAGATGTAAATGTGGGCCTGCATGTATGTATGTAGGTAGATATGTGTTTACATGCATCCATACAGGCTTTGTACACTGACAAGACCCAGGAACAGAAATACCAATATCAATGAGCTTTCTGAGAGCCAGATCTTGGTGTCCAGATACTATTTTTCAAAGAAATTGAGGCTCTTAAATGGCTGATTCCAAGGCTGGGGAAGGGAACGCTCAAGATGAGCTTAGAACATCTTACTGTACCAGAAAGCAAGATAACTATTCAAGAAAGATAGGGATAAGTCTAATGGGGACATAAGCTGGCTTCATTCTGAAAGAGCTCCCATTGGCAAAACTGGGGACAGTTTAGCATGTGTCAGTTGGATCTTCCAAAAGCAGAAGGAGATAGAGTGATGAAGAGTTTACTGAGGTTAGGGCTGGAAGGCCTATAAAGAGAAAACAAAGAGAAGCCAAATTAAGCAGAAAATCTAACATCCATAAAAGAGAAGAGAAGAAGTAGGATTAGGCAAGAAAAGCCGCAGTAATGAAGACCTGATATTCAGCCAACACAACAGGGAACTCCAGAACAGACTGACAATTAGAAGAGTTCCATATTGGAGTGAAATAGCCTGACCCTAATTTGTGTTCATGCTTAGTCACTGCCTATTGACTGCCTGGTAAGTCCTAGCTTCAGCTCTGAAATTGAAGCAGATCTCAAACATGATGATGTTGGAAGCTATCAACTAATCATACTCTTTGCAGCAGAACACCAAGTTCCTTCTTGAAAGGGGATCCAAACAGTATACTTCTATGGCAACGACATGCATAAAAATAATGATAGTAAGAGATTATAACCCACTGACCAAAACAAAGAAAACCATGAGTCCAAACAAATATAAATAAAAGAACTGAAAATCTGATAAATGATTTATTTACCTGGTTTCAAATTACTCCCCACAAAGTATTATTAACTACAAAAAGGAACAGTAATTTTACAGTAAAGATATCTGATAAAACTACCTTAATCATGTAATCACAATGAATACCATCAGCAACTTAGGAAGTTAAGGCAGGAGGATCACAAGTTTGAGGCCAGCTTCAGCAACTTAGTGAGGCCCTAAACAACTTAGTGAGACCCTGTCTCCAAAACAAACAAACAAACAAAGAAAACAAATAGGGCTGGAGATGTGGCTCAGTGGTCAAATGCCCCTGGGTTCAATCCTAATACCAAACCAAAAAGAAATTAATTCCATGTCAGAAGATTCTAGCAGCAAAGAATTTAAAACCAAATAACTTTGGAAAGAATTACTGATGTATTATCATGAGAATAGCACCCTCCCACCCCAGTGGTCTCCAGCCTAGGTTTAACATATTAATAGACTCAATAATATTAATTATACAAGTGTAAACAAAGCTCAGTTCAGTTAGCTAGTTTCTAAAAAAAAAAACTCAAATAATGAGAAGAAAATGTGAATATTTCTGATATGAAAATCCCTCACCTATAATTAGGGAGAAATAATAAAAGATACGTTTTAAACTGAAACAAATACAA